>CM023960.1:36701115-36753692 GCA_013407115.1 Glycine latifolia
TGTAACGACCATAAGAAACTTTTAATTATGAGTAATAGCTAAATATCAATATTTTCCTTCGATGTTCTTTCTTTTCATGTGAGTGTCAATATGATTACTAGTTTATAAGCTACGCATGTATCATTTTAATCAAGTAAAAAATAAAAAATGAAAAATTTATAGTATTTATATCTTAACTATATACTTCAAACATGAATAAATATTAACCAACATTTTAAAACCTCCTAAGGGAATATAAGATTTTTATGAGGCTGATCTTGACCTATCCACGCATGCATAACTTTGTTTAAGAGAATGAATATTTTTAGTGTAGAAAATCTCAAATTGAAACAATTTTAACTATATTAATTTCATGATTTCTAGATGACTGTTGGGCCGAACTTAATCGAGACCATCAGGTAATCAACATTCAACATCCTTTAATTTTGTCTTTCACATTTAACTTATGTGCTGAAAATCTAAGTGCATGTTATTTTAAATTTTGTATATTAAAATCTATTTTCGATACCACTGACAAATTTCAAATGATGTTAGGGAAATATGGTTCCAAAGGCTTCAACATTTCCATCAGGAATTAAGGCTCTGGCTCATTATGTTCATAGGAAAGGTTTAAAGTTGGGGATATATTCAGATGCAGGGTATCAACACGTCAACCTTAATTAAGCTTTGATCATCAGCATGCCCTTGTTAATTTATTCAAGCCTTTCTGATCACTTACAATCTATTTGCAGAAATCAAACATGCAGCAAACGTATGCCTGGATCACTGGGACATGAAGAACAAGATGCAAAAACATTTGCTTCTTGGGTATATACGATGCATTCATTTGAAAGTCATTTTGCATTTCTATCAACTTATTTCTAACATAATGTTAACTAATATATGAATTAAATATTTTTTTAGGGAGTTGACTATTTGAAGTATGATAATTGTGAAAATAATGGTATATTAGCCACAGAAAGGTATGCATGGCCTTTAAATACAAACAATTAAGTATCTACATGCATATAATTTTATAAAACCAGGAATTCATAGTTTCATATCATACATTTGTAAAATAGGTATCCACCAATGAGTGAAGCTTTGTTAAAAACTGGAAGGCCAATCTTCTTCTCTATGTGCGAATGGTGAGTTAAATTGTTGATGATCTCATACAGGAAGAAAGTAAAATTAGTATTCCATTTGCTCTTTCCCTCTAAGTAGACAGAAACTGCATTATTGATTTATGATTAATTGCTTTCTCAAACATAGGGGATGGCAAGACCCAGCAACTTGGGCCAAAACTGTGGGAAATAGTTGGAGAACAACAGGAGATATTGAAGATAACTGGAATAGGTGAGCATGCTCACATTCATACTTTTATTGAACACTATATTGGCAGAAGAGAAGCTTGTTTCCGTTTAACATAATAATTGAGCTAAAGAAAGTATCAACCTCTCAATAATTCATTCTCATTTATTGCATTACTTAGTTTCTTTTCTTCATTTTCCATGTTGTGAACTGATTTATATTTAATACTTCCCCAGTATGACTTCCATAGCAGATGCAAATGACAGATGGGCATCTTATGCTGGACCTGGAGGATGGAATGGTAATTAATTAACCTCACTAGTTATAAACATTTGATTATTGTTTATGCCATTGAACTTCGGAATATTGCTATTGCAAAAACTTTAATCTATCATAGTTCTTGATGTATGCCATTTCTCTTTGCATATTAGATCCGGACATGCTGGAAGTTGGAAATGGAGGCATGACCACAGAAGAATATCGTGCCCATTTCAGCATATGGGCTTTAGCTAAGGTACCATGAAAAAGAAAATGCCTGCTATTGAGACATTGTCATATATCATAATGTCCTTTCAGGAAAATGTAATCTTCTGCCTAACAACTATTTTTTTTTTTTGTGTGTTTAAACAGGCTCCTTTATTGGTTGGTTGTGATATTCGAGCAGTGGATAATACCACATATGAACTGATAAGCAACCGAGAAGTTATTGCAGTAAATCAAGGTATGAATGGGAGATAACATTTATTTTTAACTTTCCTGATAGACAAAAGCATTAATTTCTTCAACGGAATGCTTTAAAACTAATGACATTCTTCTTGTATTGCAGATAAACTTGGAGTTCAAGGAAAGAAGGTGAAAAACAATAATGGTTTGGAGGTAATTTCCTTCTTTAGTTTTTATCCTCTTTTTCTCTTCTTGTGTTTGTTTATCTTTTTCAATTTGTCACCTTATCTTAACATGGTATTCAGTGCTTTCATATTTCACTACAAAACTGTGTTACTACTACAAACTATTTTTAAGTGCATTTATCTCATATATCATGCTTATGGCACCCATATAGAGTATTTACAAATTTGATACTCTGCATTCAAAATCATTGGTGTTTGTTTATTCACCTATATATACATGTACAAAATACTATATGTCAAATTTCTCAAACACAACCTCTCAACAGATATGTCATGTGACAGGTGTGGGTAGGTCCTCTCCGTGGTAACAAGGTAGCAGTGATCTTATGGAACAGAAGTTCATCAAATGCAACAGTGACTGCATGCTGGTCTGACATTGGCTTGGAACCAGGAACTATAGTTGATGCAAGAGATTTATGGGAGGTAAGATACTTAGACTTATTTTGTTCTTAATAATGCAAAGCATTTAGCATTCCCATGGTTTTGATCACGTGTAATGAATTCTGCAGCACTCAACGCAAACATCGCTTTCAGGAAAAATATCTGCTGAATTAGATTCACATGCTTGTAAGATGTATGTCCTGACTCCCAGAAGGTATTAATTTCGAGTGGCAGAGAAGAAGATAAACACACAACTATATTGGCAAACCATTTAAAGTTTCAGGAACCACAAATAAAGCAAACATTATTTTTCAATTAGAAAAGACAAGTATAAATGTGTAAGACTATAAGTTATACTTAATGTATAAGCCTTTAAGCTTCCAGTTGTATTTGCAATTTGGGTGCACTGAGGACCACTTTGTTTTAATGAAATAAGTTTTCATACTTCTACTGCCACTAAATCACTTAAATTCATGATGCTGAAGAGAGACAAGTAACATCAAGATTTTATAATGTGTCTACAAAATGAACATTTGAAGTCCAAAATTACACCATTTAGACGTAAATTCTGCTTGCCGTAGGAGGTGGTGACGCTTCCAAATGAAGTACATGTACCGGATTCAGGATTGATGTAACTTCTGCACTATTTAGTTACAAAATTTGCAATTCTATATACCTCACTTTCATGCCAAAAGAAATATAACTAACACAATGACATAAAAAATAAGGACACTTGGAAAATTCAAGGTCGCATTCCATAATGTAACAGGACAGTTCTTAGTTCCTTCAAAAGCATGAATTATATCAGCATATATAAATACACTGAAATAACATTAAAAAAAAGAGATCATGCTCCTTGATTTTAGGAGCTACTACTGATAATGGAAAAATAAAATCAGAAACTAATTTAAACACAAAATCAGAAACTAAATTAAAACTCTTACAGCATCTAAGGCACTTTCCCAACAATTATTTTAACCGTTGATAATTTTAACAAAAAAATATTGAAATTTGATTTAGAGACAAAGACGAAAAAAGATAAATTAAAAGAGATAATTGGTTGTTAAATTAAATTTGAAATTAAAATTAAGAAGTATATTTGAAACAAATAAAAATATAAAAAAAATCATAATATGAGATTAGGATAAAATACATAATTCAAATAGAATAATAACTCCTAAAAATTCTCTCATTAACTAATAACTCCTAAAATACTTGAAAGGATAAGAAAGACCAAAGGTTTTTTTTCTTTTATTTTAGAATACCAAGTGATTATAATCAATTATTTCAATTAGTAATTGGTTAATGTGTTTTTAGTAACACTAGGATTGAATTTTAGATCAATATAATTGATTATCCTAATTTTGTAATCAATTATGCTTAATGTGTAATAGATTAATTTTGAGATAATATTTCTAAAAAAAACAAGTAGAGATCAAATAATTAGTTAAAAAATAACTCATAATGATTATTGTTAAAATTTGAAATGAATAATGGCAGTTTTAAAATAGCCATAAATCGTCTTTTTAAATTTTTAACTGACATATTATCACTTAATTAAGAATCTTAATGGTAAGGATCAAATATAAAATATAATAATTATTAGATATCAAAAATAAAATTCAAAAATTTATCGAAATAAAAATATATTTAAACATCTCTTCCATCCATACATCTCAAAAATGAAAAAAAAAAATTGTAAGATAGTCCTCGACTACATGATTCCAGCTAATATTTACATGGCATAAAATTAAATACTTTCTATCTAGTAAATTATTGAATTTGAATGTGTTTATACAAATATTAGTTGTACTTTAATTTGGACAAGTGATAATCCAGTACTACCTAATATTTTTTTTTTCAAATAGGGTGCGTTTAACATTTTTCTAGTTCAAGATGGACACAGTTGTACAATAACAAAGGCATTAACAAGGATTAAGAAAATTGATTAGTCTTCGGCATTTGGGGATAACTACAAAGCAACTTGTTTTGGCTTACAGTGAGATTACCAACTTGATCTCGCTTGCGTTTCTGTCTATTGGATCAAGCCATAATATGGAGTCTATCTTTGGAGGGGTTGAAGTTCCCTGCTCTTAAAACATTTTATGTTTATGACTGTGATAGTCTGAAGTCTTTGGCACTGCATGTTCCAAATTTTCCTGAATTAGAAACTCTGGGTGTTGCACGCTGTGTTAATCTGGACTTGGATCTGTGGAAGGACCACCATGAAGAACAAAACCCCAAGTTGAATTTAAAAATTGTTGAATTTTGGGGTTTACCACAGCTGCTGGCCTTGCCTCAATGGCTTCAAGAAACTGCCAACTCCTTACAGACCTTGATTATTACAAATTGCGACAATCTTGAAATGCTTCCGGAGTGGCTGTCAACTCTGACTAATCTGAAAGTACTTTCAATAGTAAATTGTCCACAGCTTATATCTCTCCCAGATAACATTCATCACCTCACCGCACTTGAAAAATTGCATATCGGAGGTTGCCCTGAATTATGCAAAAAATGTCAGCCCCATGTCGGTGAGTTTTGGTCCAAAATATCACATATCAAAGGCGTCTTCATTGAAGAACCAGAAGAGGTGGAGGAAGAAGAAGACGAATAGGAATGATTTATTGACACATATAAGCGTTGGAGGCCCTTTGGCAACCTCTGGACGTGGATGTTTGATTTATTGTGTTGGACGTGATTCACGTATTCAAAATCGATTTTGGGTGAAGTTGCCCTGGAGCTGCTTATTCGTCATGGGAGAATCAATTCTCAGATTTCAATGTTGGATTTTTCGTTTTTGTCCTTCACTCTTTTCCATTGTCCATCAAGTTAATGCATGCGTGTGTTTTCTTCCACCGCCTATTTTATTTTGTGCTTATTTTGTTGTTATTTTTATACTCGTACATTTACTGTGATCTCTATGGCCTGTTATTTTTGCTCCAGAACGGCTATATTTGGTGTTGTTTTAGCATTTTATAAGATTATTCTGTTAAAACAATATATATGGTGCTGTTGGGTCATAATATCAGTGTTATTATATTGGCTGGTTAGGACTAAAGTGTTATTTCTTGGTTCATAACGTTGGTTCTTTGCCCGTACACCAAAAATAGTGGTTAATAAAATAAAAACAAAATAATTCGGTAACTAACTAGCTAACCCTGTAATCACCGAGGCACTTGGGATATTACACACTGTCATTTTGGTAAATTATAATGCAAAAGACATCCACAAACAATTGATATCCATTTCGGTAAATTAATTTTGATAGTTACTTTTCAAATATCATTAAATGTGAAAATTAATTTTTTAATATATGTATCTAAACAAAAATCATATTTTTTTTATAAGGTTATGTTTTGGTTAGAATCAATTTTATAGGATCATATTGATCTCAGAATTAATTCTAAAAATACTAATCTAATCACAAACTTATTTGTTTGTTTGCTTCTCTTTATGTGTTTTCTTGTTACTCTTGATGATTTTTTTAATATGTTTAAAACTCTTTGTGAGCATACCATTTCACATCAAATTGTGCTAATTGAATCATTTGTTTGATGCGATGCATGCCTCTTCGATTATATTATTTTTATCTTCCACTTTTTCTTTCATGAAAACTGAAAATAAAACTGAGATTAAAATTATAATTTTATCTTAAATGTATAGTGAATTGTTAATAATTAATTATTTAAATATATTTAGTCTATAATTTATTTTAATTTTGATTATTATATTTTAAGGATTTAATTTTTTATCCTTCTAATTTTCATTACGTTTAGTAATATGATCTTTAAATGTACTTGACAACCAATTCAAATTTCATAGCCCAACCTATTTTCACCAATGTACTTGACAGCCAATTAAAATTTTCAGTTTTTTTTATAAAAACAATATTTAAAATCAACAAGATCTGATGTGTGTTTGGAAGGCGGTGGTCATGAATTGCTGGTGGAGGGCTACGAGAATTTAGTGGGAGCTATGCATTAAGATTATGTGCCATTTAATTAAAATGTGTCATGCAAAATGGATCACGACTTTTACAAAATAGGAACTTCACAATCTTGCTCTGTACAGTTAGTGGAATTCTTATATTAAATTGGGGTGATATCTTTTGTGTTATTTATAGGGATAGTCTTTTTTAAACGTTTAATTAGTTAAAATAGTATTTTTTATTATTATAAAAAAAAACCCTGGACAAGCCCATTTAAATTTTTACTATAAGTTCAAAAGACATAACAGAGAAAGTTATACCTTAAAAGAGCTTTTCATTATAACTTTAGGCACATTAATTTATTGGAAAGTACGTTTTTTTCTACATTACTGTTCAATAATATTTAAAAATAAATTTATATTAATAATTACAAATTACAGTTTAGGCACATTCATAATATTTAATTAAGTTTAGGCAAATGCATAAGTTATACTTTAAATATAAAGTTGTTATTCTATTTAAACACGCATCTTCATGATGTTTTTTTTATAGGATAAATAATGTTTTTCATTGATGTTAAATATATCACTAAAATGTAATTTTATTCTTCTATTTTTTAATATATAATTTTAGTTTCTTTATTTTAAAATATAAATATTTGATTATATTATTTTAAATTTTTTATAATTTTAATTCTTTAGTCCAAATTAAATTCAAATTAAAATGTTGATCGTTAATTCTAACATTGACTCATATTGAAAATAAAATTAATCTTCAACTTTTTTCCATTAATCATCCTTACATCTTCTCATATTGGACAGACATGGATTGAATTTTAAATCTATATTTATATTTTTTTAAAAACAATTTAGATTCAATATTCAATTCATTTAAGTAGATATGGATTTGGTCGTATCCAATTTATATTCACTTAAATGTTATGAGATTTTTTTTTTACAAACTTTAATTAAATGCTAAAAAATGAAAACTTAGTACTTTTCCATCTAAGAACTATTTTCAACTTACTTTGATCAAAACTATTTTCGATAGATCTTGGTTAGTATATTTTCGGCCTACCTCGATCAGGGCAATTTTGGTAGACATCAGTCCAAACATTTTTAAATCGACATAAACTATGACTATTTTTTGACTAACATCAGTCAGTGTATTTTCGGTTGACATTGCTTAAGGATGTTTTTGGTTGATCTTAGGTAAAGTTACTTTTTGGTTGAGGTCGGCTAGGATTTTTAGTCAATGTTGGTTGGTGATAATTTTTTGCCGACATCGACTAGAAGTTTTTGATCTGCATCTAACTTTATTTAATGGTAAATAGTTATTTTTGTATTTAAATATGTATATTATTGACAAATTTATTTTCAAATGATAAAAATTCAAATTTTAGTAATTGAAAGTGAAAAAAATTGCGATAAATACATATATATGTTACTTCTAAATGTTATAGATAATAAAAATGCTTACGTGACACAAAAAGACAAAAATGTCATAAAAATGTTGTCAATATGATTGTTGAATAAATTAAACCAAAATGTCAAAAAAAATTTATTGGATTAATTTGTCAAATCCCAAATTTTATTTCATTTAAGGGTAAAATATAATTTAATCTTCATATTTCCTTTTTTTATCGTTGCAAGCATAACATTATAATAAGTATTAAAAAAAATAGGGAAACAAGCATAAATTAGAACAAAGATAATAATAAGCATAATCTTTATGTTGCTATGAAATTTTTAATGTGATAATACTTTATCCAAAATATGATACTCAAATAAAAATCCACGGTCATTAAGCTAATCCTTAAAAAAATGAGAACTCAACTTGATTTTATCATTACCTAATGTTGTCACAATAAAAAGCAACATACATATTATATTTATTAATCAATATTATGCTTATTATTATGTATGTTCTAACTTATACTTGTTTTCCTATTTTTTAAGTGTTGATTATAATATTATATTTATAACAATACAAAAATGAAGATAAAAATTAAATTATATTTTACCTTTAAGTGAAATTAAATTTGAGGTTTAACAAACTAGTCCAATAGTTTACTGACATTTTGGTTCTATGAAAACTTAGTGACATTTTGGTCCAATCTATTCAACATCTATGTTGGTAATTATTTTTGTAACATTTTCATCCCATTGTGTCACAGACAGAAGTTAATGAATGGATGAAATTGTCGAACTTTCTTAACTTTTGATGACTAAAATTTGAATTTTCATCTTTTGGAGACGAATTTGTCAGCCTTGTACCATTTAAGAGACGAAAATGACTATTTATTTTTATGTATAATTTTTTTATAAAAAAAAATCAGCTTTTGAAAAATGTTTATACAAATTAAATTATCCATAAATTAATTTTACTTTATGACTTTATTTATTTATGTGGTCCAGGTTGCTACGCAAACTGAACTGACCCACTAAAGGCTGATTTCATGCCATTTTTATTTTGCTTGTGTCTCTTAACTCACGGCAATTGTTCCCAGACTCTCAGTGTTGGAATAAAAAGGAGAAGGATATGCAATGAGTATTTAAAGAAAGAAAAAAAGTATACTATAGAAGACATACCAAATTAGTTTACCTACTACAATGTTTCAGTCATCTTTGAAAGCAACCTAGCTAACCAAAAAAAAAGATTGGGGAAAGAAGCTAAGATAAATATCATCACTTTACAGTTTACATTTTATTTATTAATGTTCTCAGAGTTGGACCTAGGAGGAAGTTTTGATGGCTAAGTCAGAGTACCAAGCTAAGCAAATTCTGACAACGAAATCAGAGTACCAAACTGAGCAAATAAAGGGGCATTGAGCTGGTGGTGATGAAGACAAAACACAAACCAATCTACAAGGTAGGTTGGCGTGTGAAGAAGTTGAAGTCAGGGTGGTCAGCGTTGAGATGCTTCAACCACGAGTCTGCAGCGTTATACAGATCGGTCACCACTTGGTTATTGTTAGAGGGGTTTAACCAAATGTTTTTCCTCATTTTGTAAGTGGCTAAGCCAAAAGGAGAGAGAGACATGCAACCACTCTCTTTTTTCTTGCATTTTTCTCTCACAATACTTCGCCACTCAATTAAACAACTTGTGTTATTCCCTGTGTTAATTTCGTTATATTTGCTTGCACAGTCTGCAAAACAAACAAAATAATAGTTGTTAACTTGCTGATATGTTTTTAAAAGTTTGACAAATCACTACTTTAAGATACCTTGGAAAGATGAAAGTGAATGGAAAGTGAGGAAGCTTGTTTGGTCCTTTTTATTTTTATGGCATGGTACGGAATAAATGGGGTACCTATTCATAACGAGTCAATGTGAGATCTTTGTATCACAGAAACTAGAGATCTAACTGGAAGTATATATAAAACTTCACAATATAAGGAAAAACAAATTGATTAAAAGCTTTTTAAATATACAGGTGATTATAAAAAACACACAAAACCAAAAGTTGAGCAAGAAATAATATATACTATCATTTATATATCACTAGCAAATAATACAATAAATTCAACTTTGTCTTCGCAAATCAATTTCAACTCGAAGTAAATTAAAAATAGAATAGCATCTGTGACAACTCAGAGACAGTGACCTTTTTATCAACTACAAGTTATATTTGAATAACAACAAATTTGCAACAAATATAAAGCTAACTGAAAAATTAAGGCTTTTCTTCACAGTTTTAATTTATCTGAGTTACTAAAGTTAAAGAGCAAGGCCAACTAATTATCACCAGGAGCACTTACTTCCAAGTTCTAGCTAGTGTTCATCTTCAAGAACAACAAATTTCAGTACAACAAAACTAATTCTACTCACCATGAAACAGCCATCCAACTTGTGGGGGAAATATCCACACTCTTCAACGTCATCAATGCCGGATGGCTTTTAGCTAACTCAGTTATCTGAAACAAGAAACATAAATATTATTCAACAGACATGCATGCACTGTGTGTGTGAGAGGACATAAAAACATTTGCTGATAAGAAGTTAAGAATAATACTACCTTCTCAGAAAATGGAACCCTCTGGTAAGGTGGAGAGTTCTCAGAGTACTGTAAGTAAAGGTCGCCAAGCATATCCTTTGTTGTGCATGAACCCACTTGGTCAGAGCCTGAATCCAAAGAAGCATCATCCCATGCTTTGCTAGAATTGTTACTGGGTGATCTAGATAGGTTATCACTTCCACTGTCCTCACTCGAGGAATCACATTCAACTTCAACTCCTTCACCGTACTCTTTCCGAATCCTAGAAAAGAATAAGATGGTTCATACTCATACATACCATTTTGTTGACACATTTAGTACTTTTTTACTGCATATATACCTATATTTGCTGATACAGATTTGGGTAGCAGACAGATATGGAACATAGTATTGCACCAGAGTGTCACCATTTTCCAATATCATAGGAATGCCAGCACCAAAGGCACTCCATTCACAGTAGCAGTCCCAAAGATCTTTCAGAGTGAAGTATTCGATTGTGTCTTTGCCAGGAGGTAGCCATTGGGCATTTAGATCACTACCGCAGCTCTGAAAAATACGAGATAAATGCAAGAAAACAAATCAACCAATTAATTGACCCTTCTATCTTTTAATTACTAGAATGAACGGTGGATTATTTTTTTGGTACATTGGAGCTAGGGAGGAAAGGTTTTGCTTGGTGACACCAAAACAAATTTTATTTCCGCTTTATATGTGGCTAGATTAGAAATACTACTTCATTACAAGAGAGTAACTATATTTGTGTCAGATATTGCAAAGAAACTTAATTACGAGTTACAAGAAAATATGCAACAGTACTGTGGTTTCACAAAATGCAAGGAGCACGGTTTATATCTTTGTTTTAACTCTCAATTAAGTAGCAAAAGCTAGTAGGCCAAGAGATTTATCAAATATAATTGGAAAATTATTTATGGACACCTAAAAGTTATTTGACATGAGTAAGAAAAAAAAATTGCAGATGTTATATATGCTCTCTTTGTTAGCAGCAATTCAGCGAGAACGGGCGCAGATGGATATTTTTCAGTTGGTTTGGTAAATTTAATGTATAAAGGATTTAGTGCATCTTTGGGTAAAGGTTGCAAACGCAAGTTGAAATCAAACGGAGGTATGTAGAAGCATTCCTATCCTTTTGGGTTTTGTTTGTGTTGAATCAGTAGTTGCAATGTTGGAACAACACTTACACTGTAATTAGAACATGCTCTTAATTTGAGTCAAGGTTGGTCCCACGTGTACATTTATGTTTGTGCCTTTTTTGTCTTTTTGGACCAAGAAATCTCATCCATATTTAATAAAAAGATACACATATTAACAGGAGTATATCAGCATTTTTATAACTTTATTATTTTATTTATTACCTATTTTTCTTAAATTAAACAATTAAATATCCTATTTTATTTCTATTCTATTTCTTTTTTTTCTATTTATCCTTCTTTTATTTTTATCTACTATATTTCTCTTCTCACAACCAAATAAAGCAATAATGTGACATATTCTCTATTTCTCTTCTCACAACCAAATAAAGCAATAATGTGACACATGGAGAGAATAGGAAAAAAATGATAGATTTTAATAAAATGTTTGATATATTGAAATGTTTATATATGTGTTCAATATAATCAATGGCTAAAACAATATTTATCCATTAGAAATTGTATCTTAAAACAAACATAAAAACTCCCAGTGCTTCACATCTTTTAAAATAAAAGGTAATGAAAAAAAAATGAATAATCCTAATCCTAGCTAGTTATATCATTTATAACTATCTAATCATTTAAGCCAGGAGAACCCTGTGCTCCAACATATAGAGTGGATTATGATTGGAAGACCTTGCTTTCTAAATGCAGGAAATGCCGGGTTCTAATTTTTCCCATTCAATTTTCTAGGGAATGACCCACTTGAAGTCACATGTTCGAAAAGGAGAAACGAGTACAACAACATCCTTCCGGGAGTGAGGTGGAGTGAGAATCATCCTCTCTTGGCTTTTTTGCATTATGAAAATAATCAAATTATCCTTAAATATTTTTTGTAGTTAAAATTATCCTCAACTAATTAATTAATTATAGTTATGACTTTATTTTTAATAGATAATATATAAATGTAATTTAGTAGTAATTTAAAAATATATTTAAAAAAAAAAAGAGGATTTCGCACATTGTGCACAGACAGTACATACATCACATCATTCCTAGTCACCATCACACATGGCCTAAGGTGAAGGCACGAGAATCTCGTGGGCATCTAACTTCTAAACGAAACTCTCAATCAGGCTCACTTTACAACTATGACTTGGTCCTAACTCACGGACCAATAGAGCAACAAATAACAGATCTGTGACCCAATGTTTTCTCTCCAAAATAACATCACACAGAACATACACAATTTTTATTAGACCAAGTAAAGAAGTTTGATTCCCTGCTACCAAGTAGTTAACAAAATTTTTGGAATGGGGACTCTCAAAACCATTTGGTCTTTTTCTTTTTACCCTCTAGCAACCGTCAGTGAAAAGGCAAATGAATTTAACAAACCAAGTCAACTTTGTTCAAATAGAGTATATATTTTTAATATGGTAACATATTTCAGATATATTGAAAATGTATGTCACATTTATTTATGTAAATAAAAGGGGAAAAAATATATAATATCTCAAAGCAATGGCATCAAGGGAATATTCCCAAAATTCCAAAGTCAAAATGGAGTCCTTTGACCAACACTTCATTATTGCTATTTCTATTTTAGGGTAAAAGTCTGACTTTGATGACTATCTTTGACACAGAAAGAAATCAAATCCACTATTCGGATAACTTTTTTCTTTTTATACTGAGTCGATTATAATTTTGATTCCGTTCGGATAACTACTGCGTTCACAAAAGAATATAACTTTTGCATAATAAAAATAACAAAAGAATACAATTAATTAGTTAATTATTTGAATAAAAACATTTGTTCTGATATTTCTGCAATCCGCAGCATAATCGGAAGAGACCACTGTAACATGCAGAGATTTTCAAAGAAACTCAAAAATAAAAAAATAATCCTTTTCAAAAAGAAATCTCATTATCATTATCCACGTTTCAATTTTGACCCGACGAAGAAAGAAAACACAGTCAGTAGTTTGCGCCCTGAATTGGTGACACGAGTTAAACTTAGACGAGAGAAGAATAGAGAGAGAAAGAACATTGAATTCTAAAATAATAAAAAAAGAGACCATAAAAGAAAAATACCTGAAGAGTGAGTGACGGAACATCTGGAGTGACGCATAGGAGAAAGCGTCCAAGATTGGAGAGGGAAGACATAAGTTTTTGCCGAGAAAGTGACAGAAATTTCTCATAAACTTACCCTTGGAACAGCAAAAACAGATCAGTTAATTCTAAATCGATGAATACAAGATTTCCTTCTCAGTACTACTGGTTTCTCTTAAAGGCAAAGATAAGAGTCACTGATGTAAATTATAGTTTTGAAAAATCAAAAACAGAGAAGAAATCATCATGAATTCTCACCTTCAAGAGAGTGTGCATGCATTACAATTTTCAGGTAATGTGAAAGAGAGAGGGAATATAAAAAGAAGAGAACCATAATAAAGTGGCATTGACGTCGACATTAAATGCAATAGAGGTAAAGAGACAAACTCACCCAATTAAGAACAAAATATATCATAAATAATTCTCTCTCTCATTTTGGTTCGTCTTTAAGATGCTTCGACTGTCAAAGGTAGGATCTTTTATAGCTGAAGGAATGTGCAGAAGGATGGCTTTCGAGACAGTTCTATTATTAATTGCGGCTTAAGAGAAATGGGATTATGGGATTAGAGAGAGAGCGAGAGCAAAAAAAAGTTTCAAACTTGGAAAGACTAATGACAGAAGAAAGCAAAAAATGAGTGAGAAGAGAAGTGGTTGGTGGTAAGAGTTTGAGAGATGGCTTCGCCGCGTGTGACGAAGATAGTGTCAGTGCTTAATGTTCACAATTTCACATCTATAATTTTGTTTGTTTGTTTGTTTGTTTCTGCAGTTTTATTATTATTATTTATTTGTTGCATAGTACAGTATGGGTTTTAATTTTGTCGTTCTAGATAAAGTGCATATTACCTGCCTAGTTAGACACCATATCCTAGTCAATAGTCAATTCGCATTAAGATTAAAGAGGCAAAATACCGTTTCAAGCACACCCATGACCACAGGTATTAAATAATATAAATGATAATAATATAAATTAATATATTTATTGATATGGTGATAGATTATCAAACACTCCATCTCCATTTTAATAACCTGTGGTTGACAAATTTACTGTTATAAAGAAAATTGTCTAAATTTAGATTTTAGTATTAAATTTAATTGTAATTATAATATTTAAAAAAAATCCTTAAAATTAATTGAAGTTTATTCATCTTCTTTAATCCAAATAGGAAAGAGAACAAGACAATTCAATTATGAATTAAAATAACAAGAATATTTTTGTCAAAAAAATTAATGCACAATACCATTGAAATAAAATTTTATAAAAAAAGGGGCAAAATATTATAAAACTATATCTTATAATAAAGATTTTTTATTTCATGTTTTATTGAAAGTTACAAGTATAATTAGTATTTTAATTTGTGCAAGTATATAATAAATGTTTATTTTATATGATTAAAAATATTAACAATAAATATTTTTAAATATATGAACTATATTGGAACTAAATTAATAATGAATAAATAGTTTTGAATATATAAATTACATTTCCGATTTACAGTTAACAATTCAAATTGAGATATAAAATTAATTATCTTTTTCAAAATATGTATGGATGTTGGGTTAAAAATGCTACTTCTACTAATTAATTAATTCCTTTTACTATTTTGTCAAGTAACTTTATCCATTTAAATCCTAAAAAAATATACTTTATATATTTTTTTCATCATTGGAGGTCCTAGTGAAGACATCGTTGTTCAATGGACAAGACGTCACCAATAATAGATACATATTGACCTGTAATGTGGTTGGGCGTTGTAGGGGATGTTAGTTACAAGGGAAAAGAGTTAAATTGGTGTAGTCGAATGAGACATTGTAGTGCTAATAAACTAGTCGTGGACCAAATTATGGTCTGACGTCAACGACAAGACAATGCATTAATAGTGTTGGATAATCGCAAAGATGATCTGACATTAATGGCAGGGAAATGCATTAATGGTATTGGACGGTCGTTGATTGCAAGTGTGGTTGTAGGAGATGTTGTTACAAGGGCAAATTGGTTAAATTGGTGCAGTTGAAGGGGACATTGTAGCGTTAATGGAACAGTCACATATCAAATGATGGCTTCGCGTTAGGGACAATGCGATGCATTAATGGTGTCAAATGGTCATTGGTTGCAAGTGTGGTTGTAGGGGATGTTGGTTACAAGGGCAAACCGATTAAATTGGTGCAGTCAAAGAAGACATTTTAGTGTCAACGAACTAGTCACAGATTGAATGATGGCCTAACATCAACAATAATCCAATGCATAAATGATGTTGAATGGTCGCAATGATGACCTGCATGAAAGACATGACAATGCATTATCGGTGTTAGATGATTGTTGATTGCAAGTGTACTCACAAGCAATAGGCATAGAGAGTAGGACTTTGGACAAAATTTTGAAAATGAGAGATATTTGGGAGAGAAGAAATAATAAAAGAGATAATGTTGAGTGACTTTAAAAAGAAGGAGATAATGGAGAGTGATGATGAAAGAGGTTTTTTTTAAAGATACAAAGCTAATTTTCATGATGATTATGCATGCACAATTTAAAAAAACTCAATTTAATTTGATCTATAGATGCTTTCTAAAAAAACTATTAAATTTTTATTTAGAAATAGAGATACAAGATAATACATTAAAGATAAAGATGGTTAAGAAAATCAAATGGAGAGTAACTTAAATGTGAGAATAATTAAAATTTTCAATTTTAAATCTTTACAATCTTATTTAGATTTAAATATATTATCTCATGTTTAGGATGTTGTTTAGATTTAAAAATATATCTTTATTTCAATAATTTGTGTTGCTCTTTTAAGATTGAGTTCAACATGTATAAATAAAGGTTCTTAATATGAAATTAAAGGTGTCAAAATTGGTCCAACCTGATAGGCCAACTTGATGGTCTAATGGGTTAAAGTAGGTTAGGCATTTGAATCATTGACAGGAAGAGAATGTATTTAGAAAGGTATAAAAGTGATGAAGAGGTATAATTGCTCTTCAACCTAATAAAGAATTTTTGTGAATTAGTGAGAGGTTCTCTTCTGAAGCTTGTATGAGAAATATACAAAATTTTAGCTTTAGGCAAATTAGATGGAGCTTATGTCTTGAAATTTTAGACAAGTAATTTATTTACAACTTATTTAGTTTGTTAATTAACCCAACTAAATTAAGGTAGAAGTATATACTAGAGGCAAATGATACCTTAAGGACACATATTCTATGTCAACACTTTGTTACTCCATCCTTTACAAATAAAGTTCTTTTCATTAGATTTCTATTTTGTTCTTTTTCCTTTTTCCCTTTATTCCAACACAAATTCATGTTGAAGTGGTGAACAATTGTTCATGCTTTGATAACAACAAAGCATCACCTTCAAGTGACAGTAATTATGGTCATAACAAAGCAACAAAAGTTTGACATGACTCATTCACATTTTTCAATGTGATAACACTTTGCTACTTTATCCCTTATAAATAAAGTTGTTTTTTTTATTCACGTTCCTGATGGCATCCTAAAAGGAATAAAGTATAATTTATCCAATTATTATATAGGGATGTCATAGTGGTTGAACTCGATGGGTCAACCACTTGTCCTACCAAGATAGGTTGATGTTTTCTCTTGTTAGATATTTTATGATTGTTTGGTTAAATATCATATTTTTGAGCCATCATAACATTTATTTTAAGTATTTAATGGCTCTGCGAATAACTAGTATATGCAATAAACTGCTGATTAGTCATATTTAGTGAGATTTTTCCTCCCAATCACGTAGTTAAATTATTTTATTAGACATAATGATTTATGAAGTATTTATTTCTTTGATTTACTTTGCATTTATTTAATTCATGATAAAACTCTCTAAAATAATTTACACACGTTGAGTTTGTGGAGAAAGATTTGACTTTGATCCTCTGCAAAATACATTCCCAGGGAGGACACAATGAGTTTTAAGTGTGATTAAGTTTCATGCCGAGGATTAATCTCATAATCATCCCAGAGAATCGAAGCTTATGGGGCTATATCGGGATTCTACCCAGGATCAAATGCTCTAATTATGGAGGTTACAAAACAAATATTTTTACTTTTATTTGGTAAGTCAACTTATGATTCATTTATTTTTTTATATTATTTCTCATTTTATTTTTTAAAAAAGTTGGTAGGTTAACCCATCCCTACCTAACCAACAATCCACTTGATTTGATATTTTAAACTTAATTTTGAAAGGAGTCTAAGTTCAACTCAATTTGTTTTTATGGGTTAAAATTTTGGGATTCGATTTAAATTATTAAGACGGTCTAATAAAGAGAGTAAGAAGGAAACAAATGATGTAATTAGTTCTAATTTATAACTAAGAATAAATTATAATAAGTAAACAATCTAAAATATATTCTCTTCCTACAAATACTTTTATTTAAACATTAAATTACATTATCTTCTTCTTTTTTATTATAAAAAATCTTAAAAAAAGTAATAAAATATTCTCCATACATTATACTCCATTTATTTCTAATCATAAAACCATTTCAATTAATTAACGTCTTTTAAAAAAATAATTAATTTAGTTAATTTCATTAAATATGTCAATTATTTGTAATACTATTAAAAATATTCGTTTCTTATCTCTTTATTCATTTAATTATTTTTTATTAATATTTGGAGAGAGAATAATTAAATAAAAATATATAAAAATATTAACTAATGTATTTAAAAACTAAAAAATAATCTATAAAAAATAAATTTCTAAAAAAATATTATATTTAAGAATAAAAGGAATAGTATAAACTATATGTTTGGTAAGAGGAAAAGAAAATAGAGAGAAAAAAATAGGAATAACATATAATTTCTTTTGTTTAGATTAAAAGAAAATGAAAAAAAATTGATTTTAAAATAAAAATAAATTTTTTCTTTCCTTTCCCTTTTCTTTCAATTCGAATTTCAATTTTTTTATTTCTTTTCTACTCTCTTTCTTCCATTCCAAATATAGGGTAAAACTCTAGTAAAAATAAATTAAGAAAAACTTATAAAAGGGTTAAATAAATAAACTAAACTACTAGGTGGAAGAAAGAAAACACAACACAGGAGGCGGCGCCGTTTGGAAGTAAGGTTGTGTTTGCTTGCGTTGCGAACCCTGTTGTGTCACTGTTGAAACTTGAAACCCCTCTCCTCCTTTCTTTCTTCAACGCCGTGCTGGAAGAAGAATAGAGAGTCTCAATCTCCGCTATGTTCCGCAGAATCTTGTCCCGTCATCGCACACTCTCAGCCTGCGCCCACAATGCCACTCGCCGCCACGCCCCCAATATCCCTCCACCCCCTTCCTTCCTAATCCCACGATCAAGGCCCGTTTCTTCCAAAACATCTCAATCCAACGAAGCCGGTGAAACCACCAATAAGGTCCGCGAGTGAACGAGTCAATTACCCTGCTTCCAAATCAAAACCTATTTTGATCTATTCGTTTTTTGTAGGCCAAAAAGGACGTGGCAAACGTTGAAGATCCCTTTAGTGCCCCCACTTATAACATTCCGCAGAAGCCTGTGACGTTTGTAGAGGGAGCGTCCTACAGTATTGTCATTCTTGCGGGACTCGGAATCGCTGCTGCTGCCGGATATGCTGTTTTCAAAGAGCTTATTTTTCAACCTAAGGAGTAAACACCTTCCTCATTTTTTTTATACGGAAAATGCTACATGTTTACATAATGTTAAAATATGTGTATTTGTTTAATTATTGTGAGCTGGTGACAGGTACAAGATCTATAACAAGGCTCTCAAAAGAATTCAGGATGATGGTCAGGTCTGTGAACTTTTTTGTTAATTTCCACTTTGCAAAGAAAACCAAAACATAGGCCAAAATTACTCATGCGTTTCAAGTTTCAAATTTCAACTATGTTGCATTTACTGCAAATGCTGAATTGTAGAAAAAATAAAATAAATTTTGCACATGCCAAAGCTCTAGATCAAACAATGATTTGTAAGTTAACTTTGCTTTGGGGAATGAATAGCGGCTGCTTCTATACCATTTTTCTGTTTTTGTGTTCACTTGGGATGGATTTGCTTTATACCAGGTACGGGTGAGGATTGGATTTCCAATTACTGGTTATGGTCAGGAGAGTAGAAACCGAGCTGCTCGCCAAAGAATTCCTCACAGGGTATGGACTGATGAGGAAGGTGTTGAGCATGTGGAGGTAAATCTATCAGCATTTGCTGAAATTTATTTGTCAATGTGTACACATTCTATAAGAACTATTTTGAACTTTGATAAATGCCTGGAATAAGATAACAAAACAAAAAACTTCAAGAAAATGTTGTGAGGGAGGAGAAAAAGATGAAAAAGAAAGGAGAGAAAAGAGGCAAGGTGTAGGAGGGTTTCATTGGGTATATCATTGTATTGTTCTTGTGTGTCGGGTAACCCTGTTAATAGTTGGTTACAATAGGTTAGTTAGTTACCTTACTATTTGTTAGTTAGCTCGGGCTGGGATAATTAGAGAAATAAGGCATGTTGCCTCTAAATAAGAAAAGGGGTACAGAGAATCAGAGAGGAGGTGGGGGGACCTTATGAAGTTGGAAACATTTGGACTCTTAAGAGAGTGATGGAGGTCAGGGTCTCTCGAATACCTTAAGCATTAGTGTAATTCATTTCTGGCTCTGTTACCAGAGAATTGTACTAGAGAATAATTCACATTTCTGTCACTTCTCTGCATCTATTTTCTTCTCTGTCCTGATTCCGTTCTATCACTCTGCCTTTTCAAATTCTTAAAATTTCATTTACAGTGGAAGTTACTTATTATTTAGTAGCTGTGTCATTTATATTGATAATATGATTCACACTCAAATATGTTAAGTTGGGTTACAGGTTAATTTTTATATCCGGGGCCCCCATGGACATGGAAAAGTATTTGCGGAAATGTTCAAAGGCACTGACAACGAATGGAAGTTTACTTACTTGATTGTTGAGATTAGAGCACCATCTACAGCACAAATAATTCTGGAGTCATACATTCCATCTTACAGTCCAACCAAGTAGCCTAGATGATATAAGGTTTTGTTCTGTACCATTTGCGGTTAGTCAGTAGATACTAGATTGTTATTTGTGTTTCTTTTTTGATTGTGAGGTCATACTTTTTACAACACAAATTATAGGTGATAACCGTGCTGCATAATACTTCCCAGATAAAGAAAATGAAAGGAAAATGAAGTAGCTGAGCTTCAAAATGTTATGAACTTAGTTATCTTATTTTCTGCACATTGATTAACCTGTTGCAAATGTTAGGCATTATATATGTGTGTGTGCTACCTTGCTCTCAGTTTTTTTCCTTCAGTAATGCCCCTAATATCTCACTTAAGCTCTTGATTATATTGGATTGTTTGTGAATAATATCAGGCTATAGGCACTGTTCAATGCTTTTTTGTGTTTTGGTGTGTATTTTCGGTTATCTTATGCTTGTGCACCTTGGAAAATATACTATAAATGCTTTTATTAGAAGGAAAAATCCCTTATACTTGTTCTTATTATAGTCCAATTCGCATGCAATTCATATTTTCACGCATACATATGAAACTTGAAGAATCATAAGAATTTTGAATTTCTGATTTATACTAGAAGGTAAATAAAACCTTTTACTTGTTTTTATTACAGTCCAATTGTTATGCAATTCATATTTTCATGCATACAAATAAAAACTTGGAGAATCATAAGAATTCTAAAATACTTAATGCAGGTCTTTAATATTTGGTCCATTATGGATGCTGCATTTTTCAGCTATCAGCATTGACCACCTTAGCCAGTCCATGTTTCATGATGGATGAAAGTTGAAAGAAGGAAAGACAATTAAAGAAAGTCAAATAATGTGAAAAACTGGATCCCAAGTCTCAGGTACAGTATTTTTGTTTTTCCATTTAGAACCTGCGGATTTGGGGAAAAGTTTTGGGCGAGGATCTTAGTAACGATGACCGGAGCAATGTACTTTGTCCTTGACAGCTATTGAGAAATCCGTCTACCAATTTGTTATTTCTGACAATTCAACTTGGCTTGGCTTGTGAAAGTACATTGAGTAGCTGGTTGTAGCATGCAAATTTTTAAGGATGAATATAAGGGGATTGTAGCCAAAAACCAAAATTGATATGGATCATATGAGATTGATATTCGATTGTTACCGGAGAGATGGTATGAATGTTAGACTAATTTCAACCATTTTGACACCCCAACAGGAATTAGTATGTGCTACAAAACTAATCGGAAAATAATGAATCAAGTTTCTAACATGCATTACATTTTCATCTCTTCCTGTAACAATATACATGTTTTGTGGACTCTTTTGATCTTGGAGATAATTAAGTGAACATTTGCGTAATCATTATGCGGGGGTAACATCAACTGTAAAGTAGAAATCATAGAAACCAATATTACCGAGATCTTGTGGATTTTGTGAGTAAGTTTTAGAATTTGAACCTGTTGATGATAATAACGTGATTAGGATGGATGATTTTAGTAAAAGTGATTAATTAGTTTCAAAGTAGGGATTAGTATTTGTTACAACTTACAACAAAGTCAGTAGATATTTATATAAAATTACATTCTTAGTACTAATATATGCTAGATGTAATATTTGTAAGTTACACGGGTTTATATTGTATTAATGTTAAAAATATAATATAATTTTTTTTATCCTTTTAAAATTTAATATAAATAATTTGTTGTAAAAAAATATTTTTAAGATAACATGTGTATATTTTGGTCATGATTAATAATATTAATTGTCAATTTTTTTGATGAGATTATGATTAAATAACGAACTATTTCAAATATTATAGTGTATTTTCTTTGGATTTATAAGTAAAAAAATATCTTATATGTTAAACTTAAATATAAATAAATCTAATTAATTTTATTTTATTTAATATTATCATTTTTAAAACACTTTTTATTTAATTCTAATTTTTATTTTCATTGATTTGTTTTTATTATGATAACAAGTTCTAATAAAAGATATTTTAAGAATAATTGTATTTTTTATTTGAGATTATAAAAATTAAATAATGTTAATTAATTTTTTAAGTAGTGTAAAATTAATTACTTTTATTTATATATGAGTTTCATAGAGTATTAGAGTAATATTGAACATTTTATTATAGATTATATTTTTAATGTAATTTGTATATTTTTCATTTTGCTCAATAATAAGAATGATAGCTCCTTTTTAATATTTTTATTTATTCATAGGAATCAAATAAAAGTACAAAAAATTTACAATAAATCACAATCTTTTCAATTGACTGAATTAAATCCTCTCGATACAACTCCTTTTAATATAATTGTGCATAATAAAATAATGTTAATTATTATTATGTAAATCCTCTAATTTGTTAATAATTGATCTGAATAATATTATTACTTATAAGGAGTGACCATTGATCTTTGTCGATGATAATTTTCATTTTACGTGTACTTTTAAGAAAATCACCCATCGACTTAAATGCAACATTAATATTTTTTTTAAAGTTTAATTTCCTTATATATATATATATATATATATATATATATATATATATATATATATATATATATATATATATAGTTAATTGTGTATAAATTATTTACTGTGTTTCAGCTGTTAAATTAAATGCTAGTTAAAAGTACTAGTATAAAAAAAATCACACTATACATATGCATTTAATCAAATTTTTACAAGTTCTTACCGAATAAATTTCTTTGCTATTAACATTAATACTATTAGTACTACTTTGTAAGTATTACTGAAAACCTAGTTAAACAGAAACAATGTAGAAAAGAGTGAGAAGTGCATGGACCCACCAACCAACCAAGAAGTTCTACACGTTGAAGTTGTTGAACCCTATCTCACTCAGGTCCTCACAATCACAAGCAGTGAGAAACTCACTAGACCATTCATCATCGCAGAACAACACACTGTCCGGCACCGGCGAACAACCTCGGACTTTGACCTTATTCTCCGACACGGACTCAGCTTCCTCGGACAAGTGAAGCACGGAAGTGGGAGAAAAGAGGAATTTGTTGTGAGCATCCTCGTTCACCAGCGGCGGCGGTGGCGTGATGAAATTGGTGAGTGCGTGGGGTCCACGCAGCTTAATGGCGGCGTTGTCGTAGACCAAAGCAGCTTCCTCTGCAGTGTCGTAGGTACCCAACCATAACCGAACGCCGCGTCGCGACGGGTCTCGTATCTCCGCGGACCATTTTCCCCAGGGCCTCTGTCTCACTCCGCGGAATTTCTGGCCGCGCCGAGTGTCTGAAGCTCTGGCGATAGAAATCTCGTTGATGAATTTTCTGTGTCGGTGGCGCGTGTAAGAGTTGTGGGTTTGTTCTTCGTCGCTGGATGAGTCGGTTGCGTCGGTGTCTGTGACGGTTATTCTGACGAGTCTGGGATAGGGGTGTCTGGATGGATCTTCTTCGGGGCCGGGGGGTATGAGTAGCTTGGTGTGGTGAGTGTACTTCGTCGGTGGCGCAGCCATGGGTGGGTAGAGAAATTAAGGGTATGAAGTAGAGAGGGAAAAGGAAAAAAGGATTAGAGAGATATTCCTTTGGGACACGGGGAGGGAGAAGAGAATAAATAAAGGAATTTTAATTATTCGGTTTTTATATTAAATTTAGTTATATATTGTGTAATAGTAATAAGGTGAAATTAGTATGTAGGTTCTCATATTATTACAAAAATTTTAATTAGATTATTATACTTTATTTTTTTAATTGAGTCCCTATATTAATTTTATATTTGTAATGAGGTCTCTTTGTTGATTTATCATGAGAAATCTATTGACTTAATAAAATATTCCATTATACACATGTAAATGTGAATTTTAAACCAATACCTAAGTTGATTACAAGTGTGAATCTTAAATTATGAACTGCTACAAAAGTGATTAAGAAGATGCGAACAACATTTCAAATAAATTAAGGATTAATTATACAATAGGGTTGAGGTTATAATCTAGGAGATACAAAATCCATATTTTAGTGTTGGGTTACCGATTGAGAGATAAAGAATGGGTTGAGAAGGAAAAAACAGGAGAGATTGAGACGTGTTACACTTTTTTTAAATTAAATAATTTCATGTGTAACAACAACATCATTTGAATTGACATAGAATAACAATTGACATTTATATGTGTATATAATGAAATATTCCATTAAATCTAACATATTCCTCACGACAAATTAATATAGGAACTTGTTTACAAATTTAAAATTAATATATGAATTCAATTTTAAAAAATAAAATATAAGAACCTAATTAAATTGTTTATAATAATATGAGAACCTATTTAACCTAGTAATAAGGATAAATTCAATCTACTAAATTAATATTTGTAATTGAGTCTATTATATATTAGATTTGTTAGCTTATACTCATTATTTTACAAGAAGCAAGTTAATAAGTTATATCTTAGGTGTATTTTAGAAAAATAGCTTTCTTTCAATTTTTTTTTTATAAATAGATAATTTTTTCTTTCTAAAAAATAAGTGACTGTCACAGATACAGAAACACTGTTATTTATTTCTTAATTAGCATAAGTATACTCAAGGTGTCTCTTACTAAAGTATGTACTCATTTTACAAAATAAGTGAGTGAATGTTACCAAAGATTTGCTAACGTTCACCTACTTTTGCTATAAAGAAAAGCTTTCACTACTTGTTTATAAAATTTAACTGACTTTAAATGTATTAATTATATTTAATAAATTTAATATTTAATAATATGTTATCTTAATTAAATAGTATATTAATAAATATAATAATTAATATTAGAGAAAAAAAGATATATTGCTAGCGTAAAAAGTTTTACACAATTATCCCCTCACAATTTATCCTTTATGATAAATTTATTAATTTTTAAAATAATTTATCTAAAAGTAATTTAAACTATAATTTATTATTGGATGATAATGTAAAACTGTTTTAAATTGTTAGTACATAAACATTAAATTCTTAAAATTATATAAAAAATTTTACTTAAAATACTCTTTTAAACAATAGTAAAAATAATAAATATTTTAGGTTATGTATTTTTTTGACAATTTTTTAGGTTACGTGTAAAAATATATGTTTGGGTATTAAATTATTATTTTTACTTTTCGTTATATATATATATATATAAAAAGTTGTATAAAAAGTCAAACATTTATTACATGTAATAAATATTTTATACTCAACGCATATAATATTTAATGATATTAATTATTAATACTTATTACTTAATTCTTTTTGCATTTTATATTTAATAAATACATTAATACTTAATTATTTTTTGTATTTTATATTTAATGAATACATTAATACTTAATTATTTTTTGTATTTTATATTCAATGAATACATTACTACTTCTGGGTCCATCTTTAATATCAAGCTTCACTTGGAGACAAATGTTATATAACACTCCATTCCGTTTCCTCAAAAGAACCAATTCTGTGCCAAACACAAAGAGAGCTTCGGATCTAGAATCTGTTGAAGTACATTACAGGTACTTATTTACAATTCTTCATTTTCTTTCTGATTTTCTCTCTTGTCATGAATCAAAATTGAACATTTATCTGCTACTAGTTTTTCACGGAAAAAAGTCTAAGAAATGGCATCGGAAATTGAACATTTTTGTCAGCTTTTCTGCTACTTCCTAGCCTTCTCTAACTCCTTGATTTGCTCTTGTGGAGTTCTATCAGAAATTTAATGTAGTGTTATAAGTTATAGTTGGTACACTTAATTTTCTGAAATCTCTACCTTTGATCTTACAAAACTAGAATCAGTAAAAATGATCATGACAAGGAGCAAGACTCGGAAGATGAAGGAAGACAGATTTAGTGGATTGCCTGATGAAATTTTGCTCATTATTATGTCATTCATAAGGATTAAAGATGCTGTTCAAACATGCATCTTGTCAAAGAGGTGGAGGAATTTGTGGAAATTCCTCCCTAATCTTACCTTACGTTCTTATGATTTCAAAAAGCATCGTGTTTTCTATGAATTTGTATCCAGAATCGTGTCTTGCAGTGATCAAAACCATACCCTACATAGTCTAGACTTCTATCGCCCTATTTATTGTAAACCCAAGATTATGACAAATCTCATGACCTATGCCGTCTGTCACAATATCCAGCAGTTGAAAGTCAATGTCCCTTACAATTTTTCTTTGCCAGCTTGTGTTTTCTCTTGTCCATCTTTAACATCTCTCAGCATATCAATTTCACATAATGTCTTAAAAAGAACAAGAATTCCCAAATCTCTGCAACTTCCAGCATTATTAAGTTTGCATCTTGATAATGTTCCAATTTCTGCTGATGAAAATGGCCATGCTGAACCATTTTCCAATTGTAAAAAGTTAAACTCTTTATACATAGATGAATGTGTATTGCTCCCTCCAGATGCTTTTGTTGGGTCAGAAGTCCTCTACATCACAAGTACCTCACTAGCCAATCTGACCATGAACTTTAGGTATACTCGTCGATTCACAACTGTCATATCTACACCCAATCTCAGTTCTTTCACTTGGGATGATCCTTATTGGGCATTAAGTGGGCAGAAAGAGGTGAATGTTGAGGTTCGATCTTCATCGTTGAATTAAAATTGATCACATACACCTTCCAGATCTCTTCAGGTAATTAACATGCATGCATGAAAGAAGATATTTTAAGCACTTCCTTTCTCTCATTGATCAATTGATGAAAGTTTTTTAGTTCTAACAGTTTTCAGAGCTTTGATATAGGTAGTATTGAAGCAAGAGAAACTTAAGTGAATTGCTTATTGTTTGGACGTTGGTAATTATCTATTGCATATATATCACGCATATTAATAATGCTAGGTTTATAATGCATGGAAATACCTTCTGGGTTGATGGGCTTTCCTGCACATTTTGATTCAAATCCATGTGATGTTGAGTTATACTATTTTCCTTCTAATTTTTAGCTTGGGTACATAAATATCTTATAATTAAGGAATATTCTGTAATTACACTAGTGCACTAGTTAAACAAGAGAATAAATACACTTTTCTTATTGGGTATAACGACGTCAGCATAATGGTGCATTTAGTATGTTTTTGTTTGTGGTCTTGATTTGTGCCAGTAGATATTAGAAAATTAACGTGTGTTTGATATTGCTTTTCCTTGGAAAGGTGTTATAATGTGTTGATAGTTTTGTGAAAAAAAATTAAAACCGGTTTGGGGCATCAATAAATTTAAAATCATCTCAATTAAAAGCAAACCAGTTTTATTAAAAGGAAGCGTTAGTTTGAAATCCAACCCTTATAATTGGTTTTTAATTAAGAGATTTAGTTTTGTTGTATATCAAATCTATGTAGATAATAGTTTTTTCTTTATTGTTTGGATTCTTCACTGCAGATTTGATAATTGTTATCGAATAATTAAAATATTAGAATCTAGTTTGCTTTCTCTGTCAATTATGTTTAGTTAATTTATAAGCTTGATCTGCTTGGTCTTTTCCTTCTTCCTTTTCAATGTATTTATAACATCATTTTCGATAGATGTTCTTTTGGTTTTAAAAAAAGGTTGTGAATAATCTTTGTCTTGTGCTTGTCATTATTCTATACAAATATGTAATGAACCATTATGCTTGTGACTACAAAATTGATCATAAATAATGGGCTTAATTTGCTAATTGAGAAATCTTTACATATTCCCGATTTTATATATTCAAGGTTAGCAATTAATTATGCATATATTGTTATGATGATAAAATCGTATCCTATTAAATGTATTTGCTTTATTATGAAATTTTGCAGATGTAGAAGGTGAAAAAGAATGGCTCACTCAAGTTCAACGATGTAGAATGATTTGATCTGTTGCTGTGGTTTGTAATCATCTATAGATATGTAGTGACTAGTATCTATTTCTGTTTGTGTCCAACAATGAAATCATAAATTGATAGTAGGAGTAGCAGTTGATTCACAGTTGGTCCGGTAAAAGGAGGGAAATCGACCAAAGAATAATAGCCTGTTTTTCTTTAAATTATATTTTTTATTATTAGTACCAAAGGTGCTCTCCTAAGTCAACACAAGGGATCAATGGAGAAGTTTACAGTGTTGAAGAAAGTTGTTATGCAAATCTTATTATCTTATTTCCCAGTAATAACGAGGTTGGACATTGCATTCGATTGTCAATCATGTATATATGCTTCACAAATTTGAACTCGACAAATTTAAGAGTCTATTAAAAAATTAATGTTTTAAAAAATATTATTTAAAGTAGTGTTTTAAAAAAAGTTAAAAATTATTTAAAAAATTTTATTTATTGAATAATCAAATAAGTTTTTTAAATAAAAATAATAAAAATTAAAAGTTAGTTGAAATGTGTTATAGAATATAATTTTAAGATTTTTTAAGAAATATAATAAAATTTATTGGTATTCAATTAAGCTTTTTTTTACACCTTATCAAAAAGTCTTAAAATTAAAAATTTACAAATTTTTATGAATTCTTTCTTAAATGAATTCTGTTGCATTTCATAAGACTGTTTAGTAAAAAATACAAATACCATACCTATTAAATAATTCCAACCAAAATCTTTTCAGATTTCCTTTATTTCTTTTTCTATCAATTATTAGATTTTTCTTTCTTAGTTAAAACCGAGGTAAACATTCATAACTTTCTTGGCAAGATGATCGAATTTCCAATTGAATCATTATAAGAAGCTTCTCATTCTCATCTTCAATATAATACCAGTTAACAAAGACCATAGCCTATTGTTCAGAATCTTTTCATCGTCTCTTTAATTTTTTTTAAAGCAAAATTTATTGATTCAGCAATAATGGTACACAAGGCGCGAACAAAATTGGCAAACCTGGAAATATACAGCATAAAGAAGAAGCCCGCATTGGCCTCACCTACCCTAGCGACAGGTCCAAGAATTTTCCACGGGACACCCTTACAAGGCATAACACAAAATCTCCTTTCTAACCCACCCTATACCGTTAAATGACACAAATAATACCATACCAGAAGACCCTACAAATAAACCCATTCCAAATATCCCTTTTGAACAAGAAAACTACAAACAATCCCGATATAACAAAGTATCAGCTATAAAAAAAACGCATCAGCCAATGAGAAAAATTCAAATTCCCTGTGTCTTCTGCATTATATTGAGACCCAATTCCTGTCGAAAACTGCTCGTCGTATAATTTAATTTCAGAAGAGCCCACCACATTTTTGTCGAAAAGCATTCAACTCATCTCCATATATAAACAAAAACGCTCAAGCCTTTGCACTGTGAAAACACGATAGCTAAATCTCTTGCCTTCACCATCACTTTTTGATCCTTTTACCAATCTCATTTTCTTCTTTTTAAATAATTCATCGACTCTTCATAAGTTTAATTGTTTTCTAAAATAATTCATAAAATTCTTTTAAATCTTAAAAATCTGCAATTTTTTAAAATTTTTATGAATTCATATGTTAAAATAATTTACAAAGTCTTTTAAAATTGATTGGATTTTTTTAATGTTAAAATAGTTTTTAAAACTTCTAATCCAATCCATCCTTTAGGTAAGTTAGCTGTATACATGTTAGGGATTGAAGAATTGGGAGATGAGACGAAACCCCAAATTATTAAACAAGAAGAACATTGTGTAACTATTTCTCAAGCAGGTGATAGTAGGTGAAACCGTGAAAGAAAAATGAATGTAGATGGAGAAGATAAAAAATAACTTTTTATCGGTGGGAGTTTCTGGAGTAACGTTCAATTCTTTTCCAGTGCCGAGAGAGAGAGGACAGGCAGCAGTAGTGGTGATTGTGTTAAAAATAAATATTTTAGTTTGTCTCCTATGATAAATGTTTGTTTTTATATAATTAATTAAAATTTACAATAAGTAAATATTTTAAATATATAAATTATATTATAATTGAATTTCATAATAATTAATATTTTTAATATATAAACTATATTTTGAATTTATATATAATAAACAATTTAAATTGTAATATAAGGTTATTTTTAGTTATTGTTATTATTTAAAATAATTTTTGAAATTTAATATAGAAATAGAAATAAAAGAGAGTAAAATGAAAGAGATAGACAATTAAAAGAAGAAAAAATAACTTATATATATATATATATATATATATATATATATATTGTAGACAATATTATTTTTAGTGTTGTGTTTGAGAGATTTTTTTTAGTGTGGGGGGCGTATAATATCAAATGTATATCCAAAGGAGATAAAAGAAAAAATATTAAAAATATCTAATTGAGAAAATGGAAAAGTTTTGTTTTAGGATTTTGCCAATTAATGTCATCACTGGTTAATGAATTAAAAAGGATTTTTTATTATTGAAAATCATATGACGGTACATATACAAATCATAGGAGATTTATTTGCACTTATTCATTTTATTGAATTTAGATCCCATTTTTTCTTTTTGTTGCTGAATCTTAAAAACTCTGATGTTTGCGAGTTCAAATAGAAGGTGAGAAAATTCTTCAATCCCACGCCCTAAATGACGACTTGTGCTTCCTCTGCAATAAAACCCTAACCATTACTCCCTTTTTTGTTTTTCTCTCACGAACCTTTGATCAGAAATGTATAGAAATTTCTTCAAATTGAACCTTAGTCTCCTGATTTTGCAAATCCATTTACAGGGCTGGCGGGTATTCGATTCAAGTACATGATGGATCGATCTACCAAGAACATCACTGAAGAGGCTTCTAATTCGTTTTGTGAGTTTTTATTGCCTTTTATCTTTTTCCTTTTTCACGATATTAATTTTAATAATTTGATATAGTACGTAAGACTATAAAAAGTACTTTGATTAACAAACTGCTTACAAATTGAATGCATTTTCTTTTACCTACAATTAGTCTCTCTAATTATCATATAACTCTCCTTTTAGTTATAATTAACTTTTCTTCACCTTTCATTGAAAATTCATTATTATCGACTATATGTGTTGCTCTTCAGCATCAGGAACCCTCATTGTGAAAATTACTCTATTCCGATATAACCATTAGTTATGCGAAATAGTTTATAACATTAAAGAATTTATAGTATATATAATTATTTTTATGTCAAAAAATCTCATATTACATAAAAAGATAAGACTGATGATGATTTTAAAACAGCCTTTTCTATTAATCCATTGAAAATCTTATAAGAATAAAACCTTAACTATCCACTAATGTCAAAGTGGACAATATTACATATATGTGACTCTAAGTATCTTTAGTGTTAGATCTTGAGCAAATATCTAATCTTCACTGGATATTCCAATAAAGGAGGTGAAGAGATCTCCAACATGGAGAATGAGTTCTTATAGAAGAATCTTCAAGATCTGTACATAGTTCAAAAAAGAATATATTTTTTACCTCTTTCTCTCTCCCTAATATCTCAAAATAAAATCTACCACTAAAGAAAAATTAGAGAAATCTTCAATTCTATGTAATTTTATGGGGACTATCAAAAAGTAGTCTAAAATCTTAATTTAAGATCTACCACTAAAGATGTTCCTCTGAACTTGTATTTGGAATATGGTAAAACAATTTTTAAAAATACCAAATTTGAAATCAAAATCTTATTTATAATTAATGAATCAAATTGTATTACTTTATCCCCACTCATTGGAAGTAAGCTTTATTTATTTTTAATTTAATCAACTTTACCTAAGCCTAATGAATGGCTTTCAGTATATTATAAATTGATTTTTTTTACTTAATATGAACGAATGATCAAGTTGTTGATTAACAAATGTCTTTTTCTAGTCAAGGAGCCTGCAACTTTAAACAAAAAATATGCCTGTTTGTTGTGCACGATAAATTTATATATGTTAATTAGTATTTTACTCGTTAATGCCTACAAACACAGACTAGTGTATTTCTATTGACGAAACGTACAAGAGATAACTCAAATTCATTTTACACAAACCATCTCGATCTCTCCTTATTAATAAACTCCATTCCAGGGTTATTAATAAACTCTTTTTTCGGTCTAGATAAAACGTCAATCCACACAAATGACACAATAGTTTAAAGTCCTGAGTTGTATTGATCATCTGACTAAGTTTATATTAATTGACTTTATAAGTAATAGCAATTTGTCTGTCTTAGGAGAAAAAGAGTTTTCCTTGACCGGACCTCGCCAACTTTTCAAATTTTAAATTTCAGCATAACGATTCATTTTTGTGGAAACATATAAACATAATACTGTTAAAGATAAATTACACTTATATGCTCCGAAATTTAATAAAGTATATTTAATGTATTTTTTTTTTTTAACATTATTTTGACATCCTTTTATGTATCTGTATAACTACATAAAAAATTAGGAGAGTTTTCCTTGATAGACTATCCTCTAAAGAAAATCTGCATAAAAGGCACGTTCTAGTGGATAATGTTGTCTTTCCTGTCCGTTTTTCCATGGCATATATGGTAGAAACGATGTCACACATTTTATGCACATGTGGGGAGATACAACAAGTATGGAAATGGTGTTACCAATTATTGGCCTCTATTCGGTGCTCCCAGAATCGGCAGCAGCACATATTATTGGCAACACTCTCATGGTTTGCAAGGTGTTAGGGTGAGAAAATGGTGCCCTATTTTCTGGCGTACTGTTTCTTGGAGCATATGACAGCAGAGAAATTTAACTGTGTTCCAAGGAAAGCTATTGGATAAACAGACTCTGATGCAGAAAATTCTGTTTCTTGTTTGGTCGTGGTTAAAAGAGTACCAGAAAGATTTCATATTCTCTTTTCAGCAGAGGAATGCCAGCCCTGGAAGTTTCCTTTTATGTGCGTGAAATTTATGGGGCTTTGATTGGTCATGGATTTGTTCTTGTATTTGTTCATTTTGCTGTGTAAAGGTTACCATTTGTACTATCTGAATTGGACCGTCCTGTTATGTTTCGAATCTTTCCATATCCTATGATTGGGTTTCGAATCTTTCCATATGCTTGGTTCAAAGAACGTCTTAAAATTCAGCAATTGTTGATAACATAACAAGTAAATATGTTCAGCCCTTCATGATAAATCAGAGAAAGACGGATAATATAAAGTGTCAATTTTCACAGATAAGAGATGGTGATCAAGACATAGTACATTTATTTGGTCAAGAGGTATCTAAGAAATATGTTTTTTGATATTTGAGATCAATTTTACAATAAGGTGGTGAGATTGATAATGATATAAATCATAAGAATCAGAGTAGATTGGATGAAATGATAGAGTGCATTTGAGTTATGTGATCGCAAAATTCCTGTTAAGCTAAAACAAAAATTTTATAAAACAGTTGTAGGACGGACAATGTTATATGGAGCGGAATGATGGTCAACACACAGGTAACATGAGCATAAAATAGGGGCAGTAGAAATGAATATGTTAAGGTGGATGAGTGGTTATACGAAGATAGATAAGATAAGAAATGAGGATATTCGTCGAAAGGTAGCAGCAATACCGGTGAGTGAAAAGATAATGGAGCCTAGATTATGGTGATTTGAGCACCTTATGAGATGATCGTTAAATACTCTCGTAAGAACAAAAGTTTGTTACTAAGAGTTTGACATAAAGAGAAGTAGAGGTAGACCAAACCTTATCCGAGAAAAGGTAGTTCAACAAGACCTAATGAAGTGAGATATAGATTGACAGACGGTGTGTCTTAAGTCAAAGTGGAGAAAAATTATAAGTTTGATGAAGAGATAAACCCATTAGTATCTCTATATTTAGTCGTTCCCTTTTTTAATTCTTTTCATCTTCATTTCTCCTCTTCTTCCATCTTCCTTTCACCTTTCTTATATTTTAGCTTATTTTTCTTATCTTTTATCTTATTTTTTCATGTGGTGTTGGTATTGTTGTTGTTGTTTTTAAAAAATTACATTTACTTGTTTATTTAGTCGAAGTAACAAGGAGATTTGTTAAGACTTTTTATTATCATCCTACTGACAGTTAAGTTTTTGTTTCTATTCAATATCTAATTAAGTTTTTGTTTCTATTCAATATCTAATAATTAAACCTAACTTTGGTTGGTTATTTCTTGCTGAGTATATGTTAAGATTCGTTATAAAAAATTGTGGCAATTTTTATCAACACTAAAAGAAATATTTATTGCCACTAAAAGTGGTTTTTGCTGTAGTGTTTTCGTAAAAGTGAGTGTCTTTCTTTATAGCCTTTGCGATAAAGTTTACATTATAATAGGTAAAATAATGTGATAAAAAAATAAATTAAGAAAAATAATAAATGTTAATAAAGTATTTGTAGTGAGGAATGATTAACAATTTAACACTGTGTTTCGTTGTAGGTTTCTTTTTAAGGTTTGGAAGACTTTGTTAATGCATTAAGTGTGTTTTATATGTCTTTCTTTGTCCAATTTTCACATTTTCCCCCTTTCTGCCTAGAGCGTCATCCGATATTCTAGGGGGTGTTTTTCCCATATTGTTGTTTAGTCGTCATCTCAAATTCTCCGAAGGTACCCTAGACAATTGTACTAGTGGTATGTGACGTGGCTTTAATTTGGAGGTGAGATAGGAGATGGTCCTCCCAGGAAAAGGGTACAAAATTTGGAGATGAGCCAATAAAGACAGTTGGCATACAATCCAGAGGGTACAGAATTTCTCAACCTCAAGGACGATAGCTTCAACTGTGCTAGTACCAAGAGGAAGGTTATTATACCAACAACATCTAACATGATTTTGGAAGGTGAGTAGAAATGATGTTTCAAAAGAAGAGGATCTGTCAATCGTCCACCTAAGAATCAATCACTGATCCTACAAAGAGATTCAACATACTACCTAGAGGGTACATCATAGTAACTTTTTTTTTAATTGACATATCACTACGGGCATTTTACGTGATGAGGAAAAAAAATTAATTATCATTTAAGGATAAATTAGAATTGTAAAACCTATTACAACTTTTATTTTTTATAAGTTCTAAATATATTTACAATTTCTAAAAGATAAATATATTTACGACTTCTAATTTATTTTATTTTTTTTTACTACTTTTAACCTTTTTTTTCTCATTTTATGTTATTTTTTATGACTTCTGACTTTTTTGTTTTTTTTTTACTTTTTTTTGCACTGCAACTTCTAAGTACATATGACTTATTTTTAAAAAAATTTACTTCATTTTTTTTAAATTTAGTATTTCTTCATTATTTTTTTTAATTTTTGTTTAAGTTTTTTTAAAAAATATAAAATTTAATTTAATTTAATTATTTAAAAATGCAAGTAATTTTAATTTTGGAAATTTTATTTAATATTTGTATATATTTTCTATATCATTTTATTTAATATTTTAGTAATTTATTTTATAAATATTTTTTATATTTCTTTATTTGATTAATTTTCTATATTTTTTAGTAATTTTAAGATTTATATTTCAAAAGAATTATTCTTAAATAAAAATATTTTGTTATTAATATTAACTTATAATGTATCAAATTCATATTTTTTATGTTTTTGTTAATTATTTTTTACAATTATCATTATCTTAATTAAGCATTTGTCACATTAATCTTAAATATTTTTTTAACAATTATTTTAGTATTACAATATATTTTATTTAAATAATAAAAAAAAGCAAAAAAAATTCAAAAAAGAAAAGAAAAAAAAACAAAAGGTAAGAAATCATAAAAAAAAGGCAAAAAGGTCAAGAAATAGTAAATAAACTTACGACTTCAAAGTGGTAAGAAAAAAAATGTCAAAAGTTGTAAGAAAAACAAATGCAAAACAAATTAGGAGTAGTAAATATATTTAAGACTTTAAAGTCGTAAATATACTTACGACTTAAGTAAAAAAACAAAAAAAGTAGAAGTTGTAATAGGTGTTATTATGACTTATGAATCAAAAGTCGTAATAGATATTATGACTTTTGAATTAGAAGTTGTAACACTTATTAGAGTAATTTTAGTGGGAAATTTTTAGTTGAAGATCTCTATTTTCCCAGATCGACCACTAAAGAGGGAATGCAGATCTCCACGTGGAGATCCGGTTCTTCCCCAAAAACCCTGAAGATCTACACGGAATTAAAAAAATGATTTTTTATGTGACAGGAAGAAAAAAAATGAAATAAAATGAAATAAAAGTTAAAATTAATTACTTAAAATTAATTATATGTTTTTATTAATATTCATATATTTTTTCCATGCTTTATTAATTAAAATTAATTATTTAATTAATTTAATTTAATTTTAAATATTTAAAAATGGAATTCATGTGAGACCTAATAAAATTATCTAAGATCTTAATTTAGGATCTACCAATAAAAAAAAATGTTACATATCTTAAAGAGATCTTCAATCCTATGTGACACTATAAAGTCCACCAAAAAATAATTTAAAATTCCAATTTGAAATCTACCACTAAAAGTACTTTCATCACTCATGACTTATTTCATTTGATAATTTTTTTTTAATTTGCCCTATGATAATTAATTTTTTCTTACTCTCATTGCGTAGAAAAGCCTATCACTACCCTCACTAGACAATGAGATAATATAGTCCTTTTTTATTTTGCAATGTGTAGTAGTGACATCACAAATTATGCGTGTGTCATGACGTCAAATGTTTAATTAAGAATTGTTCACGTTCGATACTCAAAAGGTTAATATTATTGGTTTTCTCCCCACCAAATAGTAAAACAGAAGAAATCATATTATTTTAGTCATTTCACACGCTGTCTCTCTCCGACTTTAATTAAATTGATAAAAACGTCAATGCACATGATAGGGGTTATCTGATTAGTTGACTTAGTCTATATTGGCTTTTATATAATTATTATAAGATTTTTTTTGTGTTACGTACAAAAAAAAAATTTGTCCTTATCTTTACCAATTTCTTGTAACAAGCTTTCAACTAATATGTCGTATAATATTATATAAGTCGTAGAATTTTCTATAATTGCTGTACTGTGACATTTATTTCCTGAACAGGTGCACTTTTCACTTGTAATAATTGGAGCAGCCCTTTTTTGCGATGAGGTAACTTTTAGTATGAATCTTCTCCCTGTTACTAGTGGTCTCACCCTGTAGATTTTTTTTATGATTTGAAACAAAAAAGTTAAATGATACTCCTCCTCCCTTATAAAAAGTAATGCATATTAGATTCATTATAATAAGACGTTGAATTCAAATTTTATACATAAACAATTCTCTATTAAAATATAATATCACTTGTCTTTAGACAAAATAATAATACTTTAATTTACTATACTACACTTTGTTTAGATTGGGTAAATTAAGGAGAGAATGAGAGAGACAAAAATGAGAAATATTACATGACTTTCACTTCTATAGTTGTAAGAAAAGAGATCATTCATTCAGGTTAGGTAAAGTTGATTAAAAAAAAAGAGTACTTTCAATGATCAGGTGTGGACAAATTAAAAGTAATGCATATTTGGTTCATTATAATAAGAATTCGAATTCAAATTTTGCATATAAAAAATTTCTACTAAAAATACAATTGACTTGTTTTTAGATAAGAACAAGTTGGTAACTCGACAGGCTAATGTGATTCGGGTTGGTTTATTTGATTATGGATTTGGTTAATTAGAGAATATTGTTGTTAAGGTTATGATAATAGGTATTATTTATAAGATAAAAATATATTATGAAAGACATTAATTTAAGATAAATAAAATATATATTTGAAATTCAATGATTATTGTAAATTTGTCACAAAGTTATACATTGATGGATTAATTGAAGTTTAGAGCAAAAAGTAATTGTTTCAGTAGTTGTTTAAGAGTAAAGTCAAAGGAAAAAACAAAAATGCTGACACCAGATGTTATTTGAAACGACGATTATATTAAGTACCCTATAAATTTAAATTTAATAATTTTATTTCATGAAGATCTAATTTTTATTTTTTATTGATTAATTAAATTATGATATATATACATCCTTATCCTCTAATATTTTGATTATAATGTTAATTTTTGTATTCATTTAATAATTCCAACCATGTGTTTTAATTATGGATTTTAATACTTTGGAACATTCACTCTAATATTTGACTATATAATTTCTTAAAACTATAATAGACTATATATAATAGTATCCCACATTAGTTCTGACTATTGCATGTTCTATTGTTCCATATAATCAGTACAACAATATTATATTAAATAAATCTACGACAACTACAACATTTAGAATCATATTACTTAAAAAACTAATAAATTCATTTTAGTTTTTTTATATTTGTTTCGTACACTTAATAGCTAATTGTTAAGTTGTCATAAATTCTTTAAAAAGTGAATCATTTGGAAGGTTCTCTTCTCAACCACATTTTGCAAGAGTAACAAGAGGAATAATTTGCAGATGATAATTTGGATCATTTACAAAAACATTTTTGGTTGGAGTTATTATGCGTATAACATCAGGATCATGATTAGCGGTAACTGACAAAGATTACTAGATAACAATGAAAATAAACATTTATAAACACTCTATATTAAAATCAGTATAAATAATTATGATAACTCACAGTATTATTTTCAACATAATCATGTTCATTTGAAATGGGTGGTTGAGATTTAGATGTACCTAATACTCACATATTAGAAAAGAACATTATATTAGTAAATAGGTTAAGTACATATAAGTAATTAATGATTTAAGTACCTTCTCATTTGAGAGGAAACAACTTGTGTGCAGACAAAAAAAGAGAGTGTGCAAAAGCCAAAGCTACTAGAAACGGCCAACAACGCAACTTAAATAATAGACCAAGAGCATCTCCAACGCAGGAGCTTCAAGAGTTCCTTAAGTTGAAGAATCGGTATCGTGAAAAAAATTTGTGTTGGAGGAAGCACTACTACAAAATATGCTTTTTACATCGGTTATTCAGCCCTTTCTACGTCGGTTGAACAACCGTCGTTGTTACAGGTGTTGTTGATAAGTAACATTTTTTACGTCGGTTAATGACCGTCTTAGAAAATGGCTTTCTAAGACGGTTGTTACTGGTAACCGTCTTAGAATATCACTTTCTAAGACGGTTATTAGATAGCACCCGTCTTAGAATGTCACTTTCTAAGACGGACGTTATATAATAACCGTCTTAGAAAGCGATATTCTAAGACGGTTAGTAGCTAGCGACCGTCTTAGAATAGGCCTTTCTAAGACGGTTGTAGTTACAACCGTCTTAGAATATCACTTTCTATGACGGTTATTAGACAGCACCCGTGTTAGAATGTCACTTTCTAAGACGGTCGTTATGTAATAACCGTCTTAGAAAGGCCTATTCTAAGACGGTTATTACATGACAACCGTCTTAGAATGTAACTTTCTAAGACGGTTCTTAGGTGAGAACCGACGTAGTTTTGTGTTTTTTTTTTAAATATTTTTTTCCAATTTTTTTTACGCGTACATAATAATAGCCGCGATGATATGATCAATCTTAATGGACCATACGAAGTATATAAAAATAAATATCATTTCATTAACAAGATTAATCTCAAAGTTTCACTAACAACAATATCCATAGGATAAAATATAATATCTATAACATTTTGTGATGCTAATTACAATGGTAAAAAAAAATTCTACAAAACAAGATATATACTGCCATATCCCATACAATATACAAGGTATGATGATTTTGTAACTACTATTGTAACAAATGTATGATGATTTTGTAACCTCCTCGGTAGAGTCAACAACATCCAATCAACCACTCCACTAAGTTTGCCTGTTTTTCATGCATCCCATAAGCTTTCTTTTCAGCTTCAAACATGTGATGACTAACCTGCTTCATGATAAGACTAATAACCCCAATATCTCCTAACAGTGGGGAGCGGGAACAACAGAGGCACACCCAAATTAACATGATACTAAAGTAGAACATTTTCATCAGTAGCTGAATGAATATCGTACACAGTTACCTCAAGTGTGCACTGAAAAACAGCTTCAAATATGCAAGGTACATCTTCAATCATTGCAGCTTGATATGTAGGAGAGGGAGGGGGAAAAGAGAGAAAATGTCACATGCTATTTTTCATAATTAAAATAGCAAACAAAACACCTCTACCCTGAGGAAAACATAACATATACATACAGAATTTGAATTTCAAAGCACATATACACCAATCAACAAAATAAAGGAAACGAGGAGAAAAAGACAAAAGCATACTTGTTAACAATTGTGATTATATGTATAATATAATGAACCATCAGTTCTTTAAGAGGATGCCAACAAACTCTCTTAATTATAAACATCACTTACAAAGTTAATATGATGTATCCTGCACAAGGCCTTCATTTCTGCATTGAAACATCAGCTTCAGGATCATTTTTTTTGGGTTCTGTGAATGCATCTTGGCCTATTATGCTTGGGGTTATTGGAACAAACATTGGCAAGTGTTGTTAACACATTAGAGCATAGGGGGCAAGTAGGGATGGTGTTTGAGATGTATAGGACAACCACTGGCTTCTTTAAGCTCATGGAAGAGAGCATAGAGCTAAATATAAATGAACAAGATCCTATTATTCCTCAACTGGTTGTTAGCTTAGATCCACAACTACTCTTCATCCAACATAACAAAAATTAAAAGTAACGAGAAACAAATTTAAATCAAAAGTTTAAAGACCAAGTACATAAAGAGTAATAGAAAATCATTGAACTATATATTACGGAGATAATGTGTATGGTCAATGATTTAAACTTAAAAGGTAATTAAATTTTAGGTTAAATTACTCTATAAGTCCCTCAAATTTAATAATTTTTAATTAAATCATTGAATTATTAATTTTTCATTTGTTGAAGAACTAAAAAGAGAAAAAAAATCTTACAATCAATTGAAGAACTAAAATATCTTACATTTATAATTTTGAAGGAGTACTAGACTTGTTCTTTAGTAATTAACTAAACTGATTTGAATATTTTTTGTTTTAGAATTGAATTAAGTGTTTTAGTCTTAAAAATATAGAACCTTCCGTTTGGTAATTTCAAAACTTACAGGACTATTATATTTTAAGGTCCTAAGAACACTACTTGTTAAGAAATCAACACATTAAAAAATTGTATTAAAAAATTTCTTAGTTTCACAACAACTATTCTACTAATCCATATTTGTATAAATATTATTATGTGAGGTAGCTAACTAGCTACCATTTTGTTATTTAAATTAAAATGGCACTGCCCATTTTTTTGGATCCTATTATATATCATAAGAAATATCCACGAGCTAAGAAACACATTAATTATTATAAGTCTAGCCAGCACTTCAACTACAATTGAAATTTGAATATGAAAAGCCAACTCCTGCTGGAGACTCTAGGAAAATCACGTTTACCACTGCCAATTGTTGAAGTAACTCGTCACTTCTAAATAATAATTATGCAAGCTAGCCCAGAAAAAAAGTTCATTTTTCTTTTCCTCTTAAAAAGTGACATGAGTAAAAATATAGACAACTTAGATACTACTATATATATATATTGTTAAATGTTTTCATGTTATTATTCAATTAGAATTGGAATTTCTTAATATATACTACTGGTATTTAATGTTAATTTTTTATTGATGTGAAACTCTAATTCTTATAAGAAAGAGTGTTATATATATTTTAACCACGTGGTAATGTACACAAGCTAAGAAACACATTAATTATTATAAGCCTAGCAACTACAATTAACTAAAAAGATAAATTGAAATTTGAAGGAGGTAATGTACACGTTTAAATAAAACAAAACATAAAATAGGAGAAACAAAAAAACTAGGCAAAAAAGAATTTACCGGTATCCAACAGTTTCTCAGGTCAATACTCCATGAATTCTCCCTAAGGTTGACATGGGTCATGGGTGTGATAATGTGTCTTTCCAATATTCAAGAAACTTGTTGTACACATTCTCATGAACCTTCCCAAAGAAAAAAAAATAAAAACATCAAGAAACACAATAATATTCAACAATACCAGTAATATATATATATATATATATATATATATATATATATATATATATAAAATATAATATTCCACGTCTTTTTGGTGATAAAGATACAAAAATATCATCAACAATATTAATTTATTTTAAATGGAGCTAGCAGTCATTTTACCCTTTTTGGTGATAAAGATACTACGCCTGTGCAAACACTCTTGCTTCATTGATTACTCAGCCAGAATTTGACCATAGCTGCAGCACTCTTCACCCGAAACCTGACGACTTTATTAAATTAATTTATTTAATTTCAAGTGCCAAGGTAGTGGGATTAATGAAATGAGAATAATTAAATACTAATAATAATAATCCCTTTCACATGGGTGATTCATATTCAAAGTTTCAAATAGTGAAGGCACAATTCTACATGTTTTTGTTCCGTTAATTAAATTATAATTTTTAAAATTCAATAAAAAGAAAGACACCGTGTTGCATAATGGAGTGTTGCTTAGTGAAAATGAAATCTGAAAAATCATATATACTTACCCTTCATTCTCTGTATGCGTCTCTTGATTTCCTGAGAGCAAGCTCGCAATGCATGTGAACTTTCAGAACCATCATCACAATCTGAGGCTGGTCAAGGGTAAAAGGCAAAAGTTTGCATAATTTGATAGAGATCAAAACAGTGTATATAAGATAATTCGTAGAAAGAAATTACAAATAGTTAGTTAACTGTAAAACTAAAACCTCTTCTTTCTTCTCTACGGGTGTGGGCTTGGCATTTTCTTCCTCTTGGACCTTATTCTCCTCTTGCAGTTTCAAGATCCAAGAAAGAAGCTCGACTTGTCTGTGACTCTTTCTCTATATTCTCTTCAAAACCTTCAACGGATCCGCTTTCTCTCCCTTAACGACCACCTTGTGAGATTTGCAATCGGTGTAGGTGTTCAGACAACACCACCACCACCGACACAAGGGTGTAGGTGTTCAGACAAAGCCACCACAAATGAATGAATCAAAATGATGTGTGTATGAAAAAAGTGAGACCCACCTGGGAATCCTTTGAGGGAGCGACAAACCTTGCGAGCGCAACCCATGCATGAACACTTGCAGTAAAATGTCTGCCGGTGGCGGAGCAGCTTCTTCCTCTTTGGACTCTTTCGACTCTTCTTCCAGTTTTTCTCTTCACTTGGTTTATTCACTGCTGTTGCTACTGCTTCTTCTTTCGTCTTCTCTTCATCTGGTTTTTTCTCCTCTGCCTTGGGTTGTTCCACTGGTTTCTTTTCCTTCTGAAAATCAGAACCAGGAATAATAATAATAATAATAGCAAGAACAATATTTATAAGCAATCGTTCCCTTAGCTTTCTGAAGAAACTAAACCCAACACCGGTGTGCTTGAATACGATCCCTCTGTATCGGTCGAAGCTGGCTCTGAGAATGGCGGTGTCGCCGCCGTTGCTGACGACGGAGAGCATGAGCGCGAGGTCAACAGAGAGAGCGTGGACGCCAAAAGTGTACTCTGCGGGAAGGGGCCAGAGGTATGTGAATGAAAGGTTTGCTTTGGTTTTGAATGAATGAAAGGCGAGAAGAAAGAGAAACGAAACGGTGAGACGCTGCTTCGATTTTTGTGATTCAAATTTTGAAAATGAGCATCTAATGAGAGAGAAATGACAAGATCGAGGAAGGAAACGCGAAATCAGACGAAAATTCAAAGACGGTTTTGAACGTTTATTTTAAACCGTTTTTAATACTTATGTTCAAAGACGGTGTTTTCTAAAACCGTCTTTGATACTAACTTACTAAGACGGTTTTGTTAAAACCGTCGTCGTTAATTTCCTTTTATTTACAAATTTGCCACCGTATCTTATTTTAAGACGGTTTCAAGACAACCGTCTTAGAATGTGCGTCGTAGAAAACGAATTTTGTAGTAGTGAAGCTGACATGGCGGAACCGAACATTGAGCAAAGAGTAGCGGTGCTTATATAAGAAACAGCTTCTTACAGAATAAAATAAATTAACAGGCTTAACCACCACAGAAAAACAAAGAGGAAAAATAACCACCTTGGCCAAGGAAGACGAGAACAGCAACGGCGACGAGCACGGCGACGTTGATGGTGCAGACAGGAACAACGATGGCGAAGGCGAGAGGGAGTGAAGAGAGACACTTGCGATGACGATTTTGTCAACGACGGCGACGGCTATGGCAAGAGAAAAACCGTGAAGGTGAGTGGAAAGCGGCGGACTCAGTGGCGGCAAGACTGGCGTGATTGGAGCGGCGCGAGGAGGAAGTTTGTGGGTGTGGCTGGAGAAAAGAAAGGCATGCAGGAGTGGAGAAAAGAGAGGCATGCGGGAATGGAGAAGAGAGACCGTGTAGAAGAAAGGGTAGAGCGTGGAGTGAAGAGAAACTGGAAAGTGAAAAAATATTGGGGAAAGGAAGAGGAAGGAACGCGTGGTAAATGGGGAAGGTTCTGGATGCTTGTGATATATGGGAAAAGGAAGCAAAATTGTTTGGTGAAAAAAAAGAGTAGTAGAAAATAACGAATGAAAAAAAGAGCCATTGCAGCCTCTATTTTTTTTAACGGTATAAAATTAAAATATTTAAAAAAGCTGAAAACAAATGTAACATTATAAAATATGTCTGTTGTAAAAAAAGTAACCGTTTGGTGAAAGCTTGGGTATAAATTTGGGTGATTTGTTGTGTTTCTTCACACAAAATTGTAACTTGTAATTTTTTTTGTTCCTATCCATTCTCAATCATTTTTATTTTCTCTGAAATGGATCCCAATTAGTATAATTATCAAAGTGGTTACAATTTTTTGCAAAATCAACCACCCCCTACCAATGAAAATTCACAAAATCCATCACATTGTTGAAAGATTAGCCAAAATTTGATGCAGAATTTATGTCAAATTCTTCATAAAGAATAAAGATTTCTGCAGGTGAAAATTATTCGCCGTCTTCTAACACTGAGACACCCGTTGAAGCCGAAGAATATGATACGTCATTCCCAATGTCTCACCCAATTGGACAAAAAGCAGCAAAAAGAAAGAGCAAATGAAAAGGTGCTTCTAACAATATCGATTTATCTAGCATAGAAAGTGTAATGAATGAGAAGAATGCAAACACATTAAAACTTATTCAGTTAAAGGAGGCACAAGAAAGGCGTATGCAAGATCAGGGACGACGCATGGAGTATGAAATCCTCATGAAGGATACATCCAACATGTCGAAACAACAACGGTAAGACCATGAAGAATATTGTGACTATATTAGAAAGAAACTGTTTAATTAAAGTTTAGTCTCTATGTTCGAATAAGTTGTTATTCAGTTACGGAAACGAAAATAACAATAACTAAATTTATGTAATATTTTTTTTCAAGGTTTAGGTTTATTTATTTATTTCAATGTTATTGTGTTAAATTTTTTTATTATTATGTAAAATTTTATTTTATATTGTTATGCATTTCGTTTTATTTATTTTAATTTATATTTATGAAAATTAACAAAGTGTTAAATTTTATTAAAAAATATATAAATATGTGGATTTTTTTGAGTTCCTTGTGTTTTCTAGTATTAAAGTAAACTATTTGGTGAGTTCTTTAGGAATGACATGACATTGTGGGATCACAAAAAATTAGTTAAAAAATCCAATTGAGTATCTCCCATTGAAAATGCTCTAGTATGAGTAATAATAATAATAAAGCAATAAAAGACAATTTGCCCGAGTAATAAAGCAAGTAAAAGACAAATTACCCCAATTTTTACCATATGTCAATAATATAATAATATAAGATATCCAATTTTGTAATTATTTCAGTGGTTTTCTTTTATATATATTTAGATAATAGATAATAATTTTACTATACACTATGTTTAGATTGGATAGATTAGGAAGCTAAGAGTGAGAGAGAGAGAGAGAAATGAAAAAAAAATTGTGACTTTCACTTCCTTGGTCGAAGAGAAATAGGGAAAACTTGTTAAATTTCGTGGGCGTAGTGTATGAAAATATTCCTTCCCCATTTGTCATGATTTGAAGATATGTTTTGTTGCATTTCTCCATTTTTTAAGAAAAATATTTTTTATAATATATTTTTAAAAATATTAAAAAAATTGTATGGAGAAGGAAAAATAGCATTTACAATATCCTCCCTTATAGGAATACAGTGGACTATTTTTCAAAAAATTAATTAAAAGAATTAGTGTAATGTATAAAAAGTGTTAATATAATATATTTTAAACAATTAAGGAATTCTGTATAAAAAATTAAAGAATTAGTGTAAAAATAGAAAAAATGGATAAGTTTATATAAATTTATGAAACCTCGAAAATAATTAGTGTAATTTATTGTAGAATATATGCGTGTTGGTATTCATTTGATTCTCCGATGCACGGGTGAGAATTCATTTATTCATCCAACATGCACCCTTAAATTTTGCTAATCATATCATAATTCTAACCGGTTTGGTTTGACTTCTTTTATTCAGCCAATAAGCAGCCTTAAATTTTGCTAAATCATATCATAATTCTAACCAGTTTTTCTGTTGTATATAATAGCACCACTCATAGTTACTGATAAATACTAGAATTCATTTCCTTGCAACGAGTTACATGCACACTTACATGAACCTTAAAATATTACATACACAAATTAGAATAACTATATGAGATGCATTAAACTATCAAGTACAGCAACCACACAACCACATGCAACTAGTAAATCATGAAAACCATGAAGACTAAAACTTACATAGAGCTTATGAAATAATTATTCCTACCATAATATTCCCCGTCTTCAGGTAGTTTACCAAGTTTTGAGGTACGAGAGCAACCAAAGAAGGAGCAATAAGTTTGCAGACCCGTGAAAGCCAAAAGTAAAAGACCCCCCATAACTGCAAAGAATGTCTTAGACATATGCTTGATAATAGCCCAGTTTTGTTTCTGCGTACTGTCGAACTTGGTTTTAACTTTGTGGAACGCTTTATCCAATTCTGGAGTCTTGGTAGGCCTAATCGAGTTGCTCATCCCATTGAAAAAGTCCGCGACGGCTTGATTCGTTAACTCGCTTGTGATGATTTGGCTATCTACCAAAATCTTCACATCCTCAGAAGTGACTATAATAGCTCTCATCAACTCAACGTACCTTGTGAAGACCAAGGGGGTGTTGGATTTAATTAAAGTCTCGTAAGCCACGAGGTTTCTGATGATCACTTCTGAGTTGACATCCAGTCTGACACGTGGCAAGTAGAAAATGCAACTTTCTTCATTGAAATTAATAGATGAGAGGGCGCCACTTTCAGCTGGTTGGAAGGAGATCCCAGCATCGCGGAGTTTAATCGCAGATGGGATCCCATCAGCCAGTGGAGCACCCTTGTCCGAATCTGTTGACTGCTGTTCTTTTGTGAGCTCCTCAAGATCTGCAACCGCTTGTGTTAAGGATTTCACAAATGTAACATTAGCCTTACTTCCCAAGTTCTTTAGAGCTTCATGTGACCATCGGAACGCAGGGTAGAAGTTTCTCCGCCGAAATATTCTTTTGACCAAACCCAATAAATAACTGAACACCCTTTTAATTGGGTTATATATTAATGAACATATAAACCATAAAAGTAGCTTCCCAACGAGATAAATAAAATATCCCGGAAGGAACACTTCGGCCACCAGAACATATCCAAAGTCTTCCCAAGATCCGAAGAGCTGAAATTCACTCTCGGGCTCTGCTGGCTGAGGTTCAGTCTCGGACTCGGACTCTGACGGCTGAGATTCAGGCTCTGACTCGGGCTCTTGTTGAGATTCAGGCTCTGGCTTGGGCTCTTGTTGAGATTCAGGCTCTGGCTCGGGCTCTTGTTGAGATTCAGGCTCGGACTCGGACTCTGACGACTGAGGTTCAGGCTCTAGTTCAGCCGGCTGAGGTTCAGGCTGGGGCTCCCGCAAAAAGGGCTTTACAAAGATGAGATGAAGGAGTGCTACCACCATATATGGAATGACGCAGATAAACATCAGCGGCACTATAATTAATTCCCATTCCCCTCCTCCAAACATTGATGGAAAATATTGTCCAATCCCGGGCTCTGGCTGAGGTTCGTCATCATTGGGGTCAGTTTCTAGCGGAGGTTCAGGCACAGGGTTTTGCTGAGCTTCAGGCTCATGGGGCTGAGGCGGAGACAGTGCCCTAGGTACAATCAGATGGTACATGAGATCCAGCAAATGATCATAGTCCACCTCGGGGAGCTCTTCTAAGTTGACCACAACCGGACAGTGGTTTTTACAGAAATTCCTCACGTTTGAACGCAGTCCCTGATCCTCAGCTGATGGAATCTTGTAAAGGATCTGCTGAAGAGCCAGATAGGGAATTTGGTTCTCGAGCATGAAAACTTCCCTGATAAGAACATTCTTGGTCAGTTCTACACCAGCAGCGTTAAACAGGAGCATCCTGATGTTTCCAGTTAGGAAGTTAGTGACAACAAGAAATGTATGTGGAAAAGCACTTTTTCTATTACTCTCTGTTGATAGCTTCTCTTGTTGTGTGTTACAAATGAAAAATTACAACAATTTATAGGCAGAATGTTTGCCTCTCCATAAATTAAAACATAATGGCCATTGAATGGCTTGTCTTCTGTTACGCTATTTATTCCTAATTACCATTTATTTTGGAAAGAAAACTGCTAATTTAAGTTTTATAACAAATCTCCCCCTTAAACTTAAATACTCTTTCCATCTCTCATTCCAATCAACCGCTTACAGTTCTCCAGCAATGTGGTCGGCAGCGGTTTTGTGAAAACGTCCGCGGCTTGAGCTCGGCTTTCAACATGCTCCAACTCGACTTTTCCTTCTTTGACTTGTTCTCGGATAAAATGAAATCGGACATCGATGTGCTTACTTCTTCCGTGATTGACCGGGTTCTTTGCTAGCTCGATTGCCGACTTGTTGTCAACTCGGATCACGGTCCCTTCAACTCGGATCACTCCCAGATGCCTTAGAAGATTTGAAATCCAAACTGCATGACATACACTCCAAGAAACTGCTACATACTCGGCCTCGCAGGTCGACAAGGTTACAATGGGTTGCTTCTTTGATAGCCAAGTAAAAGCCGTATTCCCGAGTAAGAATACATAACCCGAAGTACTTTTCCGGTCATCAACATCACCACACCAATCGCTATCCGAGTAGCCCACTAGTCGGTAGTCATCCGATTTTGAATAGAGAAGACCAAGTGATAGGGTTCCTCGGACATATCTTAAAATTCTCTTCAAAGCCTTCCAGTGTGTGTAGCTCGGATCCTCCATAAATCTGCTCGTTATCCCAACACTTAGCATTAGGTCGGGTCTTGTGCTTGTAAGGTACCTCAGACTTCCGATTAAACTTCGATATCTCACAGAATCAGCTCGTTCTCCTCCATCAAACTTTGAGAGTTTAGTGCCTGGTTCCATTGGAGTAGAAACCGGGTTGCAGTCCTCCATTTTAAACTTCTTTAAAATTTCAAGAGCGTACCTCTCTTGGGATATAAAAATCCCTTCCTCCGACTGCTTCACTTCTAGGCCAAGAAAATATTTCATCAAGCCTAGATCTGTCATCTCGAACTCTTTCTTCATTACCTCCTTGAACTCCTTAATCATCTTCGCGTTGTTTCCGGTGAATATGAGGTCGTCAACATAGAGAGCTACTACCATCATATCCTTTTCCGATTTCTTTGTGTATAAGGCATGCTCATACGGACATTGCTCGTACCCGTTTTCCTTGAGATATCCGTCAATTCTCTCATTCCAAGCGCGAGGTGCCTGCTTCAGCCCATAGAGGGCTTTTTTCAACCTTAGCACCTTCTTCTCATCTCCTCTCTTCATGTATCCGAGTGGTTGCTCGACGTACACCTCCTCTTTCAGCACTCCATTTAGAAAGGCCGACTTCACATCCATCTGTAGGATCGGCCATTGGTTCTGGGCGGCTACCGAGATAAGAAGTCGGATTGTCTCCATTCTCGTGACCGGAGCAAATACTTCATCATAATCTATTCCCTCCTTTTGTTTATAGCCTTTTACCACAAGTCGAGCCTTATACCGCTCAACCTCTCCCTTAGCATTCATCTTTTTCTTGTACACCCATTTTACTCCAATGGGCCGAGCTTCTTCAGGAAGGTCGGTCAGTTCCCACGTTTTGTTGCGTTCAATCGCCTCAATCTCCTCTTCCATCGCTGTTCTCCACTTCTCATCTTGGACAGCTTTCTCAAAACTCAGGTCTTCAGAGTCGGCTAGAAGACATACAACATGAACTTCATTTGTATTGTCGTATATTTCCCGCAGGCTTCTCGTCCTGGGCCGTAGTGGCTCGTCTTCCTCATCTGAGAGCTCGGTAGTTGTTTCTGTTGAAGGCACAACCATTTCCGAGCTAGTTTCTGCTTCGACCGGGTTACTCCAACACCATTGCTTTGTTTCCTCCACGTGAACATCTCGGCTTACCACCACCTTTTTGTTAACAGGATCAAATAATTTATATGCCTTAGATTTTTCATCATACCCGATGAATATGTACTTCTTGCTCCGATCTTCTAATTTTGTCCTGTGTTGACTCGGTACTCGCCCATAGGCCACGCTACCGAACACCTTTAAATGAGAGACAGTCGGCTTCCTACCACTCCACATCTCCTGAGGTGTCTTCTCGCCTAGCTTTACATGTGGACATCTGTTTTGCACATAGACTGCACACTGCACGGCCTCTGCCCAAAACTTCTTCGGCATGTTCTTTCCTTTCAACATAGATCGAACCATATCGAGAATAGTTCGGTTCTTTCGTTCTGCTACTCCGTTTTGCTGAGGAGTATATGGGGCAGTCAAGAAATGCTTGATCCCATGTTCTTCGCAGTATTTGTTGAACTCGGCAGAAGTGAACTCGCCTCCTCTGTCAGATCGGACTGCTTTGATGTGTCTGTTCGTTTCTTTCTCCACCATCACTTTGAATTTCTTGAAGGTTTCAAACACTTTTGACTTCTCCTTCAGAAAATAAACCCACGTCTTTCTCGAGAAATCATCAATGAAAGAGACGAAGTATCTCTTGCCACTGAATGATTCCGGAGTTATTGGCCCACACACATCGGTATGGATTAGGCCGAGTTGCTCCTTTGCTCGGTATTCCGACCTCCTCGGGAAAGAAGTCCTCGTTTGCTTCCCGATCACACATTCTTCACAGAACCTCTTGCCGAACTCCATTTTAGGTAGTCCGAGCACCATCTCCTTTTTCACCAGCTCGGTCAATCCACCAAAATGAAGGTGACCGAACCGAAAATGCCACTTCATGGCCTCATCCTCCATATCTAGATTCATGCATTGATCTTGAACTATTTTCAGCTCAAGTTTGTACATGCGATTTTTCTTCATTTCTACCCGGGCAACGAGCCTCCCGGTTTTATCCTTCAGCTGTAATTCTCGGTCTTTCATCAGAACCGAGTACCCCTTCTCCATTATCTGTCCCATGCTCAGAATGTTGCTTTTGAGATCAGGTACGTAGTATACATCCTTGATCTCTCCTATTCGCCCATTTTGCTGTTGATACCAGATCGTTCCTCGGCCTCTGACTGTTACTTTCGAAGCATCACCGAAGGAAACCGATCCGGACTCCTCCTTTGAAAGTACCTTAAATAAACTCTCGTCACCACACATGTGGTTACTTGCGCCGGTGTCCAAGTACCAAACCGAGTTATTAGAACATCTCGGCTCGGTTTCCGGAATGTTTGTCGCCAGCAGCAATCCTTCATCTTCTTTCTCGGCAAGGAAGTTGGTTGGTTCCTCCTTTTTCTTTTCAAACCTACAATCTTTGGAAATATGTCCCATCTTTCCACAGTTGTAGCATTTTACCGAGTAACAATCCTTGGCTATATGCCCATACCTCCCACAGTTATAGCATTCAAAATTGTTTGTTTGGTCGGTCCGAACCTGACCTCGGCCACGCCAATTCTGTTGGCCGACTTGTTCACTTCCTCGGCCACGCCAATTCTGTTGGCCGACTTGTTCACTTCCTCGGCC
>CM023960.1:36760688-36776227 GCA_013407115.1 Glycine latifolia
AATGTCAAATTCTTTCACCAAAAGAAATGAGGTGATATATAAATAGAACAAATCTACATAAAAAAATACAACAAAATTACAAAATTCACCAGATTCTTTTAAAGATTTCCTTTCTTAGTCCTAAAAAAATCATTTCCTTTCTTATTATTTTGTAAATTGTCATTGATGATATGCTTGATTATGTGCAATCCATATCAAAGAACTCCATTGTATCTTGGAGAGGATTTGCCAACATATTATATATTGCATCCAATTTATATAGAGTTTATTTGGGGTGAATCAAACCTAAAAGTTAGTTATTACACATACCTTGTCTCTTCTCTTTTCTTAATTTCTTGACGAATCATATTATCACTATTTGCACCAACGGATTGCAGTCCTAGATTATCTTAAGCAAAACCATTTAAAAAGTTAATTACAAACTAAAAAAATTAACTGATAGCTAAAAATTATTAAGCTATTTATTTAAGTAACTGATAAATATAAATTGACAAAAATTACACGTTCAAAAGATTTTTTTTATATAAAATTCAATTTAATTTGATTGATAAAGTATATTTTGAGGTCTTTATAATTTTTTTAATTAATTCTAAACTCTTATAATTTTTATTTATGAATCATTGTTTTGAATATATTTTTTGGTTTCAATTATTATATTTTTCATATTGTATATTCCACTACTAATATTTCATAATATCTTAAACTATTTCCAAATGAGTATAAAATAGTAAAAACACACCTAAGTAAATATTAGACTGATTTGTGTAATGGTTAAAATGTCTTAAAAATATAATGAAATTTACCTCATTTAAAAAGGTTAAAACACAAATTTAATAGGTATTATAAGGACAAGAAAAAAATAAATATAAAAAGTTAGAAACTACATTTTTGTAATAAAAAAAATCTAATTCAAATTATAGCATATAAAAAAGTGTTACTAGTTACTAAAAACTTGTTTAGCTACCAAACATTATTTATAAGATCAAACAAGTGTTTGAATTTATAAGAACTAAAATTTAACTAAAATGTTTTACTAAACATAATTTTATTTAGTGAATCTTAATTGTTTTCAAATAAAAGAAAATAACATGAATTTTAATGAATAAGAAAAAATATGTTTGAAGCAGACAGTTGAAAATAGTGTTATTAACCATATGATCCACACTCAACTAGTAAATAAAAAAATAAAAAATAAAAACTCGAAGACTAAAACATACAAGAATCTTTTTTTTCTTCTGGATAGTGGAATTGTCTTATTCAGTTATTAAAATGAAACTACTTGTAAAAAATATATATATTTGTTTATAACAAATTAGGAAGTCAGAAATTTATAATTAATTTGATAGAATACATTGGGCCATGGTGTGTTTTTTTAATTCTCGGATGCATGCACATGAGTGGTTTGAGTTATTTATTCATCCAACAACCATCCTTAAATTTTGCTAGATTCTATCATAATTCTAGCTACCTAATTTTTCTATTTTAATAGCACCACTTGTATTTATAAATACTATAACTCGCTTCCTTGCAACAATCAGTTTCATGAAACCTTAAATAAATATTACACACGCAAATCACAATAATCATACGAGATACAATAATTAAACCCTGAAGTACTACGACTCTACACTCACATTCAACTAGTAAATCATTAAAAACATGAACACTAAAACTTACATAGAGCTAATGAAATAATTATTTCTACCATAATATTCCCCATCTTCATCAGGCAATTTACCAAGTCTTGAGGAACCAGAGCAGCTATAAACGGTGCAGTAAGTTTGCAGAGCCGTGAAAAGCAAAAATACGAGACCCCCAACAGCTGTTAAGAATGAGCTAGACGTATACTTTTTGACTACCCTTTTCTGCTTCTGTTTACTGTCGAACTTGTCGTTAACTTTCTGAATCACGTCATCCAACTTTGGAGTCTTGGTAGGCCTAATCGATTTGCTCATTCCATTGAAAAGGTCCGTGATTGCTTGATCGGTTAACTCGCTTACAATGATTTGGCTATCTGCCAAAATCTTCACATCCACAGGTTTGTCTATAATAGCTCTCATCAACTCAACGTACCTTGTGAAGACCAAGGGGGTGTTTGATTTAATTAATGTCTCGTAAGCCACGAGGTTTCTGATGATCACATCTGAGTTGACATCCACTCTGATACTAGGCAAGTAAAATATGCACTCTTCGTCATTGAAATCAATGGATAAGATGCCACTTTTAGCTGGTTTGAAGAAAATCCCAGCTTGGTGGAGTTCCACCACAGATGGAATCATTACAACGGGTCCAACACCCTGGTCCGAATCTGTTGATTGCTGCGGTTCGCTGATACGCAAAAGATTTCCAACCAAGTCTTTCAAGGTTTTCAGGAATGGTTTATCAAATTTTTCATCCAAACCGCATAGAATACTGTGAAGACAACCAAGAGCAGGTTTTAAGTTTTCCCAAAAGAATCCTAATCCCTTGAATATTTTAGACTTGACCCAATAAAATAGCTTCATAACCAGACGAAAAATGAGCAAAAAAATATATCCCAGAACAATGCATGCGAACGCCAGAATAAAAAGGATGTTAAAGCATCCGGAACAGCATATTCTTATCATACCATTACCACTGGAATGGGCTTGAACTTGAGGCACCACAACAGCTGGAACTTGATCATGAGCCGCAGTTCCAGTCGCAGTCCCAGTCCCGGCCTTCTCCTGATTCGGAGCCCCAGTTCCAGTCCCAGTCCCGGCCTCGGGAGGATCCCGAGCCACAGTTCCAGTCCCAGTCCCAGTCCCAGTCCCGGCCTCCTCCTCATCATGAATCCCAGTCCCGGCCTCCCCCTCATCCTGAGCCCCAGTTCCGGCTGAAACTTGAACCAGAGCCGGAGCGTCAGCTTGAGTCTCAGGCTGAGGCTTGGGTACAATCAAATGGTACATGAGATCCAACAAATGATGACGCCCTTCTAGTGCTAGTTTACTGGGGAGCTCTTCAAACTTGACAAGTGGACACTGTTGTTTACAAAAATTATGCACGTTTGAACTTAGAGCCTCATCATCTGATTGAATTTCGTTGGCTCCAGTGATCTGCTGAAGAACATGAAAGGGAATCTGGTTCTCAAGCTTAAAAACCTCCCTGATAAGAGCATTCCTGGTCAACTCTATCCCAGCAGTGTTAAAGAAGGGCATGGCTAGTTTTCCATTTAAGAAGAAAGAGAATCCTAACCCGCCGTCTGAGTTGTCGCTGCTGAGAAGCGTTATGAAAGCCAACAAGAACAAGGCATCGACGGTGAGCACGTAGAAGAGGGTATTGGTGTCGTTATCATATGTGGATTTGACATCTGGGTGGTAGAAATTTTGAATGTGTGAGTCAAAGGTTGAGATGCGTTGTTTGAATAGTTTCATGTTGGATAGGAGGTCTTTGAGGACCCTCTTGGCTGCGGCCAATTTATGTCTATCTTCCATGAGCCCTTCACGAGAATGATGGTATGGACCGAGGCCCACAAACTGAGGGACGAAAGCTTCCTTCTTGCTGCAACTCAACGATTCCGGTACTTCGCAGATGCAAACTGCGAGGGAATCTTCCATAGCAAGCTCTTTCACGCTAACCTCTTCAATCGAGTCACAGATTTTGATGCTCCACTGAGGGGAATCACTGGAGCTTTGTGTTGAGTCGAGGGCTGCGTTAGAGCTCATGATGATGCCTTTGCTTTCTGGTTATGGCCTGGGTTTTGTTTCACTCTGCTTTCAGCTTTCTTTACTTGCGTGAGTATATATAGAGTCATTTTTTTTTTCCATTTATAATCTCGGCACACAGACATATATGATTGTTCTAATAATTGAAGAAAAGAAAAGAAAAAAAAATAGATCACAAGTTAAAAAATTTCAATTAATATTTAATAAATTTAATATTTATTAATAAAAAATACTTCTCAGAACTGTTTTTATAATTAAAAAAAAAAAAGATCTGGTCAACATAAAAGTTAAAAAGAAAGAAAGATAGATGTGACAAATTTATTAGTAAATTTATAGGATTTAAAATATATTTAAATTTAAATTTACAATATCTTAATCTATCACGTATCACGTAGCTTGAATAAAAAATCACGTGGCCCAGCTTGCATGCGTTGAAACTGAAGCGACTACCACCGGGGTCTCCTTTAAAAAATATATACGCAGCAGGTAAAAAATGTGAACGCTGATCAATTTTACCCACCACACATCTCTCTCCTATAACAAAATATTTTAGGTTTCGTAAGCATTATTTTCATTTAATTAAATCATGGTAGTTATATATACCTAATGGATAAATATTTTAGGATAAATCATTAGTATAAAAAAGTTTTTAACAGTAGTTATTTTTTATATATATATAGTGCTACGATTAAATATAAATACAACTATTTAATACATAAAATCAATACTTTTTAGTTTAATTTGAAGTTTATATATATATATATATATATATATATATATATATATATAAAATATAAAAGTGATTACATCCGTTAGATTTACTAATAATTTAAAAAGTCAACTTTCTATGTTGGTTGCGAATTGTGATTACAAAAAGCAAATAAATGTTTATATTAATTTATTATGAAAAAAAAAATCTAAAAAATTTGTTGACAAATTGAAATTTTCAACGGACCAAAATCTATCAATAAAATGATCGTAAAAATTTTATTAGATGGATTTTTAGGTTCGTCAATAATTTTCGACAAATATATTTATCGATAAAATCTGTCGAAAATTTTCAATCAATCTGTCTATCGAAAATATAAATGTGGGTAATTATCAACTAGTTTTTCCGTCGAAAAATCCATCGATAACTTATTTTCAATAATTTTGTATTGAATTTAATTTTATTATTATTTGACTTCGGTTATTGATGAATATATTTATTTCACAGAAAATAGATAAAACAAACTAATGACAAAAAACATAGCCTTAACAGATGATCCTATGATAACAGAAAGCAATAGCCCTATGAAAATCTCGCACAAATTAGAATAATTTAATTTCAATATGAAAACAAAGTAAGCATGAATAACTAAATAGAAAATCCATGTCAGTTTGTTTTCCATCAACAATTACAACTCAAATGGGCAATTCAATTTCTCTCAAATGCCTTATCCAATGCATCTCAATAAGACTTAATAAGATACAAAGGAAGAAAGTTGGAAAAACACTCACAAGTTGCTATTTTTTTGCATGGCAAAATGCTACTTTCTATCTGTCCTATGAAATTTCCTTCTGAAGTTCTTCTACCTGCATTCAACAAAGCAAATGAAGAGATGAGAATTGAGTGTGTTAAATTGAACCACAAGAATTTTATCAACAATACATGGACTGCAATGCCAAAATGCTTCGCACAAATGACAATCTACAATATGATTTTTCCACGCTATCTTGAAAGATACCAGTAACATCTAATAATTTATGCATCTGTAAGTTTCAATCATCAGCCAATTAAAGATAAGTTGAATCTGGACTTTAATTTGAGGTCATTTGCCAATACGTAGATACAGAGAGCATTGGTTTTGTTTTTAGGTTATGCTCTTGTTAATTTCAGGGCTAGCTGCTTGGTTATTTTAAGTGTGAGGGTAACTCGGTATATATAGAGTGTAGGGAAATATGTTACTATATTACACCTAGGTTGGTTTGATAGAGTGGAATAGAATAAAATTTGAGAGCTTCAGTGATTGAATGAAGGAGATGGAATAGAGAGAATAAAGATAAAAAGAAAGGGTTGTTTTGTTGACATAAAAAAGAGTTGAAAGATTTATAAACAAAAGTGTGTGGCCGCATAAATATATTTCTACTCTCGAGTGAGATGAAAGGAAGGGAAATGATACAATTTTTAAAAATATATATTCTACATTGCTTGCATCATCTGTTCGCATAGACGTACCATACCTAGAAAATACCCAATTATATGGTAAATTAAGTGTTATGTTTATACTCTCTTTTACCTTTTTACGTGTTGTCAGTAATAATAATCGTCATTTTTAAGTGTGTCTATTTTTTTTAAAAGTAAAGCAATTGTTACTCTATTTTTAATGAGCAAAATAGAGTTATGTTAGTATTTATAAAATAAACCATTTTACTTCACTTATGCTCCTGCATGTATCTGCTTATAAAACATAAGCGATGCAAACAAATAGGTAAATGTTATCCAAGGATAATTTTTCCTTAGAATGATGTATTAAAAAAATAACTACAAAATCTGACTTCAAATTATTTTAATCATTTTACACATCATCTATCTCCATATATATATAATATTGTTTTCATCTTACAAAAGTTGTTAAGCTCGCTTAAATATAACTTTCATCCACTATTTTGAAAAATTCATAATTTTGACTCCGATATATTAAAATAAAAATATTTAATTTTTTTATTATAAAAATTTATAATTTTAATTCAATCATAAATTTTAATTAGATTTATTTATTTTATTTCTTAAATTTTAATTCATAAAATCACTTATTGATTATCTTATTGAATATTCTATATCAAGAATTTAATTGAACCAAAATAAAATAAAAAATAAAACATAAATAAAATTAAAATAGAGGATCAAACATCTCTATTTTAAAATGAAATAATTAAAAACATAGATTAAACAAAATAAAGAGATCAAAATGTATTTAAGTCAAACAAATAAATTGTCCCTTTCAGTCTTTACCCGTTTTTCATAACAATTTTTAATTTTTAAACATAAGCAAGAAGCTTCAACTAAGGATATTTTTAGTGTTAGATCTTGAGCTCGAGATCTGATCTATATTATATCTTTCAATAAAAAAAGGTGAAAATATTTTCAACATGGAGAATGAGTTATTGTAGAAGAATAGAAGAATCCTAAAGATATATTCATTATTAAAAAAAGAATAATTTTTTTTCTTTTTTTCTAACATCTTAAAATAAGATCTATCACTAAAAAAATGAAAAAGATCTTAAGAGATCTTCAATCTTACGTGGCACTATAGAGTCCATAAAAAAGTTGTCCATTTTAAAATTTACTACTAAATATACTCTAATTAATACGTGTAATAACACATAAATTTTTCATTTTAGTTTTGATAATGTGAACGCTACGTGATGAGACAATTAAAATGTTACTTGATAGTAAACTTATCACATTAGAGTTCTTAATAACATTAATTAATAGTCATTCATTCAAAAAATGAAAGAAATTTTTAATCTTACATAACACTATGAAATCTACTAAAAAGTGATCTAATTTAAAATTTACTACTAAAAATACTCTAATTAATACGTGTAATAAAACATAAAATTTTCATTTTAGTTTTGATAATATGAATGCTATTTGGGGAGACAATTAAAATGTTAATTGATACTTAATGTATCACATCAAAGTTCTTAAAAGAGATCACAAGTTAAATTTTTTTAATTAATATTTAATAAATTTAATAATTTAATAATTATTAATAAAAAATACTTCTTAGAACTGTTTTTATAATTAAAAAAGAAGAAGATCTGGTCAACATAAAAGTTAAAAAGAAAGAAAGATAGATGTGACAAATTTATTAGTAAATTTATAGGATTAAAAATATATGTAAATTTAAATTTGTAATATCTTAATCTATCACGTATCACGTAGCTTGAATAAAAAATCACGTGGCCAGCTTGCATGCGTTGAAACTAAAGCGACTACCACCCGGGTCTCCTTTAAAAAATATATACGCAGCAGGTAAAAAATGTGAACGCTGATCAATTTCACCCACCATACATCTCTCTCCTATAACAAAATATTTTAGGTTACGCAAGCATTATTTTTATTTTAATCAAATCATGGTAGTTATATATACCTAATGGATAAATATTTTAGGATAAATCATTAGTATAAAAAAGTTTTTAACAGTAGTTATTTTTTTATATATAGTGGTACCAGCGAATATAAATACAACTATTTAATACAGAAAATCAATATTTTTAGTTCAATTTGAAATTGATATATATATATATATATATATATATATATATAATTAATATAAAAGTGATGACATCCGTTAGATTTACTATCAATTTAAAAAGTCAACTTTCTATGTTGGTTGCGAATTGCGATTACAAAAAGCAAACAAATGTTTATATTAATTGTAGTTAAAAGTGATCTAGAAAATAACTTCCTAAATTGGTAGTGAAAAAAATCATGTAACAAATCACTTTTACATGTATTTTTAAATTAACTAGAAAGTATTGACAATATATATTATTTAACATTCACTTTTCCTTCTTTCAGCTCGCTCTCTTCTTCTTTTTTCTTATTGATTATCCTCCTATTTAGTTCTCAATTCACATTCTAGTTGCCCATGAATGGATTGACAAAAGAAAATCTCCTTTTTAAGTGGGGAATAGTGTAATAAAAGCATTTCATATTTTGGTAAGACTTTGAGATAGAACAAGAGAATAGTGGAATTGGCATTGAAGGTAATCATGCAAGAAGGTGGGAACGGATTGAGTGATTTAATTTGGCTTTTTGGTGAATTTCTCTCATTTTGGACCGTTACATTAATTTAATGGTCAAGATTTACTCTCTTATTTTAAAAGATATTTTTAATTCATTTATTAATCTAGTTTTAAAATTTTAAAATTATAAAAATATTATTGAGTGTGTAGATTAATTGGTACATAATTATTTTACTTTAACCTGTGATCTTGAGTATTCTCCAAATTGTTATTTGTTCTAAAAAAATGATAGTGTAAAATTGTCAAAAAAAAATAACAAATATTGAACGGTTAGAGTTTTTTATCATAAAAGAAATTTCTAGCAATTTAAGAACAACTATTAGTTGAAATGATCTTGTACCGGTTAAATTATGTACACTATATTTCTTATGGTTTTAAAGTATAAAAAGAAATTAAATAAAAAATATTTTTTAAAACTAGTGGTAAATCTGGACCTTTAAATTAATCTAATGGTCCATGTTATGGTGTAGGTCACAAGTCACAGAACATATGAGACTCAAAGGGAAGAATTACAAGATGAAGGTGGAGAGAATTTGAGGGGGAAAAAATCTATCTAATAATTCAGTGTGAAATGAGTGTGTTAGGTGTATTCAGTTATAGTTCCAATATTTACAGTGACTGATTGGATCCTTCCTGGCCATATATCAGACTACTACTAGTGTCTACTCGTTAAGGTTCCTACTCTTTTGGGTCCAGTTGTAATGTTGGCTTTGTTGCCTTATGGGTAAGACGCCTTAAGTTGAGTCTTACTCAAATTTTTTTACTTAGGGTGACCTTTTAAGTGTTAAGTTGATATTTATTTCATAACAATTGTCTTCGATTTGATATTATTTTATGTAAACAATGTCGGTTTTACAATTGTAATGACTATTCATCCCAAAAGAATTACTCCGAGTTTATATTACTTTATGAAAACAATACCGATTTTATAAGTGAAATAAAGATTTACCCAAAAACATTATAAAATAAGGAAAAGTCACCAAATTACCAAATCCAAATTCCTGAATTCGTCCCCGCAAGAAGATAAACATTGCATATATCAATGAAAGCTAAGTGGTCCCACTCTTAATTATCCTACGTAGCGCAAAGAATTGTATGATTTAGTTAGAGTGTTAAAATTTTGACAGCATTGTTTGTAGCCAAAAGAATTCGTTGTCCATTATGATCACGAGGCTCAAAATTAAGCATTAAAGGTTAAAGCAAATTGAATCAAAGGCATGATAGGTAAATTGAATTTATTGAATATTTCCATAAGTACAAGAAGAAAAAAAATATTCCCTCCGTTATACGTGTGATTAAGTACAAGAAAAATATTTAAAATAAAATATTACTTTCTCACACTTCCAGACCAACGTAGTGGAAAACACTTTTGGAATACAATAAGACTAAAATTATATTTTAGTCTAAATTTTTATATTAATAATTTATAAAAATTAAATTCTACTTTTAACTAATATTTTAGCTAGCGTATTGTAAAAAATTCTTAAACTATAATTTATAAATTTATGACAAATAAATGTTTCTAAATATATAAAATTAAATTATAATTACAATATGTTAAAAATAAAAACTTTTTAACATATAATTATATTTTTAATCTATGATAAATAATTTATATTGTGATATATATTATTATTTTTATTATTGATAATTACTTTTAAAAAATTTAAATTTAAATTAGAATTAAAGATGTTGAAAATAATATATTGAAAGGCACAAGATATTAAATTAAATCATTTAGTTGATATTAAAAATATAAGATAATACATCATATACATTTTAAGCTCTTTGACCCAATTAGAGAAACCCGCCCCATTGCAAACCTTAAACTGATAGGCTTTAGCTTAAATAAATAAATAAAATCTTAGATTCTCTAATCTCTGGTATTATTTTTTCAGATGAACAAAGATTCCCATTAACAAAAATAAGCGTGGGAATTTCTTGCTGTACCAGTCAAATCTCGTATATATCATTTAAGTAAAAGGAAAAACCAAAAATATCCTTTTGTAAGAATATTATGGATTAACAATTCTGTATTGTCAACATTATGTTAAAATATGTTTTACAAAATAATTTAAAAATAATAGATTTTACAAAATAATTTAAAAATAATGGTGCATGCAGGTCTTAAACCTGTGACCTTCGCGTTATTACCATGATGCTCCAACCAATTGAAATGAGCTAATATGTCAATTATATTAAAAATAATTAATGTTATTATATATAACACTAATTTTTTTGATGTATATTTAATACACATATAAGTTTACATAATAAATTTTGTAACAATTAATTTTGATCTAATAATGTATTTTTTTACATATATAAATCATAGGTTTAATGAAAATTTAAATAAAAATCATAGATTTAATAAAAAAAAATTATAGGTTTAATAAAAAACATAAGTTTAATAAAAATTCATAGGTTTAGTGCAAATCTATATATGTAAAAGAATATATTATTAGATCAAAATTAATTGTTATAAAATTTATTATGTAAATTTATATGCGTATTAAATATATATTAAAATTTTTAGAGTTATATATAGTGAAATTAATTATTTTTTAACATAACTAGTCTATTAATTCAGTTAGTTACGGATTGTTAATCTGTAATGCTCTTATATAAGGGTATTTTTGGTTTTTTATTTTACTTAAATGGTGTATGAAACATATGATGGGTGGACGAAGGAATTCTCAACAAACCGTTCGGTTCGCATTGCCAACGCAGCCCATTTACAGTTCAAGATTGGGCCAATACTTGTTTAAGCTTAACGTAAACTTTAGAATGGCAATAATCTTTAATTTGATAAAAAATAATTTTTAAATACGTTAATGAGATTAATTTTGTTTAATATTTATTATTTTTAATATATGGTAAGATAAGTAATTAAAATTTTTTATCAATTTAAAAATTTAAGTCCCTAAAATTGCCAACGCAGCACGTTTACAGTTCAAGATTGGCCAATATTTGTTTAAGCTTAACGTAAACTTTAGAATGACATTAATCTTTAATTTGATAAAAATATTTTTCAGTACGTTAATGGTATTAATTTTGGTTAATATTTATTATTTCAAATATATGGTAAGATAAGTAATTAATTTTTTTTATCAATTTAAAGATTTAAGTCCCTCAAATTGACAATGTGATATCAATCTACTTTGCCACCTTTAAAATTGCTCAGAGGACAGTTTGACGAGTACATAAACCTATCTTAATTAAGTTATTATTATTTTGATGGATTTAGATGATAATAATAATAATAAGTAGGGTTAAATATGTTTTTAGCCATACAAATGAGATAATTTTTATTTTTAGTCTCACAAAAAGTAAATCGTCTTTTTTAATATTAATTCTTCATTTTTGAAAATTTATTTGATGTGATAATTGTCCTTAACAAAAAATTATATCATTTTTTGGTGAATTTTTTATCTTATTTTAGTCACTGGTTTATGAAAATATGGACAAGGTAGCTAGTACACATTTTCATAATTGAAGACAAAAGAATAATTAATTTATTTTTTAAAGGATTGAAAGTGAATATTGGGGGAACTAAAAACATATTTTTAATTATATTATTATTATTATTATAAAACTTTGTGACTTATGAAATTAATGGAATCCTATTGATGTGGGAATCAAAGAACTCTTTACCTTATGATCATTCATAATCGAAGAGTTTAGAATTGAACAAACTCCAGCCGTTTTTATATAATTAATTTAAATTCCTAGCTAGCCTTTCTTTGCAGTACTTCCATTACACTTGTAAGTTGTAAATGATCTTAACTGGCTGACTTCCCTACAGCTACAAGGATGGAAAGAGTCAATTAGACATAGAATTAGAAAGGAATGTAAAAAGTAATGTACTCCGCTACTTACAATCTTTTCTTTTGAGTCCTCCTAGAAGTTCCTCATTCTGGTTTCAGAACTTTAATGAAAGTTCTCTACTGCAGCTAATCTCAGTACAGAATATTGTGTGGCCAAGCTAGTAGACCCTTTGCTTAAAAAAAAATAAAGAAGAAAAAAAATTGTAAGTTTGAATCTCTAATACTAATAAAAATTAATAACTAAATTTTGTTGATACAAGAAAATTAGAACTCTTCCGTGGCTTCATTCCTTTTAATCTATTTGGTAGAGATAAACAAGTAGAAAAAGAAGAAATAGGTAAAAAAAAAGAGGATAAAAATGAGTTGTTTTGGTGTGGCGTTCAATATGCACATTGATCTTAAAGCCGGTCAAAATTTATTCGATAAGCACAAGCTAATATTTGTAGCTTCACATGAAAATGTAAGAAATGCTATTGGTTAGAAATCAAACACACTAATAGTTTAAGAGAAACAGCGAAAATATAGAGTATAAATAAAATTTAGAATTTGTTTTTGATTTGAAAGAAAGAAAAAAAATATCCATAAAAATATTATTTTATCCTTTTAATATATACTTACGGATGACAATTTCTTTTACACCCATGTTTTTACACCCTTGGCAGATTATATCTAGTATAAATATCTGAGAGCACAATTCAACATGTTAGGGCAAACAAAAGTGGGTTAATCTACTTGCAAGACTTCGAGACAGTCAATGGTGCATGTGATTTTTATTTTTATTTTACTTTTTCCACCGGATAACTTTATCCGAATAACAAGTTTTAACATAGTTTTCAATCCCGTGAAATTTGTGGGATCGAGCTAATCGATTATCCTCCCACACATAATTGATTATGTGTGGTTCAAGAATCACGAGGTAAAGTTCAGGAGGCTAGTCACTTAATTAAAAGCCATGAACTTCTTCGCATTTCTTCTAATTTCAGTGAATGAGTTTTTTTTTAAAGTGGATCACATACAATTTTTAAATTTTTTCTTGTTATTTCTTGCGTACCAAACGAATGAAACTCCCAACAACAGGATTCCCTTTACGTTTCAACATGAGACTCTAAACCAGGACTCTCTTACATATATATCCTTCCATTTAGTTTTCATAAACTACTGTCATGATATCAACAAAATTACTTTCCAATGCATAAAAAGTAAAACCTATGCAAAGTCTAACAAGACACAAATTTAACCAACATTTTCAATCCTTTTCTTTTCTTTAGGCCTTACTGATTCAGCCATTATATCAAATACATCTTTTTCCATTTAGCTTTTTTTTTGGTTCATAGTAATAGGTCCGATGTGTGAACCCAATAAAATGGTAACTTTATATATATTAAGTTATCCTGAGTGAATGGATCCACTGATATGTGATTGTTTTAAATTAAGAGGTCTCAATTTAAATTTTAAATATACAATTATCTTAAGTATTTGAAGAAATTTTTTTATCATTTATAATGATTAAATCCTACTCAAACAAAATTATTTCATGTCTAAATTGAAAACAAAAGATGCAACATGGTAGCGGCCCACTACTAGCGGGCAGTGACACACTTCTCCCATCTAGATATCTAAACAAAAAAAAAGTACCCCTACCATTAACGGACTTTGTTTTTTTTTTTTTTCCAGGTATTTACACAACAGAATCTTAGATGAAGATCGAATCACTCATATTTTGTCTTGATAAATCAACCTTAAGACACACATTTGAAATCTGTGCCCTCCGATCATCATGGTTTAACGTGTGAAGCTTATAAAAGTGATTGCACCCGATCCAGTTTGAGTTCAAATTCTCTGTAGTGACATTCTTACAGTATGAGTTTCTAGCCATTAAAATTATTTATTTTATTTCATAAAAAATACTATAAACTAATATTTAAAAAATATGAATAGATGAGATGAATTCAATTTACCTTCTCATATTAAATTCGATAATCCATCACCATATATAAAAAAAATTGAATAATTGTTTTTTAGGTAAATAATCAAATTTGTTTATGAAATTGTGATGCGATGACAAATTAATTACTAAAAGATGAATAATACAAATTTAATTTTTGAATGTTCAAAAGTGGGATAAATTAATCTTGTTGTTAAATTTATGATATTATTTTATCGTTAAATTATAACATTTAATGACTAATCAGACAATAAATTATATTTTTGGGATAAATTTAAATTTAAGCTCCAAAGTTAGAAATCAATTTATTATTAAATTATCTATAAGGCTAATTTATCACACTTTTTACACATTTGAAGATTAAATTTAAATTTTTTTATCATTCAAAAACAATTTATTAGCGCTTCATACCTGTGCCTCACAGTTTTAAGGTCAATTTTGGTTATTTACACTTGTTTGTTTATGAATATGCAAGTAGCGATGAACCATAGTCCGTTGAAGCATCCATAGAATCTATGACCTATTGACACGACTGCACAAGTTACATTGATGGACCAATTTGGGAGGCTCAGAATACACAAGCTGACTGGTAAGTGATAAATGCTTGGCCCCCTTTGGATGGCTCCTCATGTACAAAAAGTTCAACATATATATGTTCACGCATGCATATTATTTGCACATAACTACTATGGATATTCACATTTAAATATGTTTTTCTAACAGCAAAAAAGCATAAATACACCTTGATAACTTTATGCATATGACCTCCTCTATCAACACCTAACTAATACTTTAAATTTCAGGTCTTACCATATATATATATAACGTAGATGTTTAATTAATTTTCGATTGGTCAAAGAAAATGACAATAAAAGAAAGGGACAGTTAATTGACATTTTTCAACTCACACATAGATATTATTACTTTAGCTATTTAGCAGAAAATAATTTTCAATAGACTTGCACTTATCTCGTGTATACTAGCTAAGGGGAAATATTGCTTCTGCTTCAATGACTGAGCCTAATTGTGGCACTTACATGAGAAGAAGAGAGTACAATATAGCCAAGGCCAACTTGCCGGCAAGAATATGAGTCATATATGATGCTCATCAACTTCAATAATAATGCCGGCAAGTCATCCTTGGCTGCACTACACTCTCTGCCTCTTCATGCAAGTCCCTCTTAGGTGGCTATGCTGCCCATTTTCTGCAGTCAATCATGCAACTAACTCACTTAAGGTAGTATGTGTATTTATAAGGTTCTAGTAGTATATCATGTATAAACCTAA
>CM023960.1:36786227-36803603 GCA_013407115.1 Glycine latifolia
ACAACCGTCTTAAAACACGCGTCTTAAAAGACCCTTTTTGTAGTAGTGTGCTGAGAACATGATCACATCTTGTGGTGGTGTGCAAATGAGGATGCTCACTTGATTGAAAAACCTAATCGACAGAGTGTGACAGAAAAATGAGAATAAGAATATGGTTAGGAGTGTCACGTATTTAAGTGCTACCATAAATTCACTGTGGGCTCCATATACAGCGTCATTCAGAGGCTTCTTCACACTGTAAGTTCTGCTTATCACAGCTGCCAAGCCTGCAGAGAGGAGAATGGAAGTGGTGGCCATAAGAGTTGATCCCATTATCAGATTTAGAAGAGTTTGCACTGCTAGGATGTTCTTCTTTTCAATGTCCTGCCATGAACAAAATTAAATGTTGCTTTGTGTGAATTATCCTTTGTACGTATATGAGATTTGTATTCATACACTTGACCAATTAGAAATCATTCTAAGATATAACTTTTTAAAACAATCATTATTAAAACCAGCAATTTTGTCATATATAATAATCTATAATTGAATAAATAATAGTGTATTTTTACTCTTGGTATATTCTAATTAAGTTTCTGTACACATTCATCACAGCATCTACAGGTTTAGGTCATGCAGTATATTTGAAGCTAGCATGCTTGATGAGAAGAAAAACAAAACATAAAGACACAGATTATTAATTTCAGCTGCACCTATAATTTTTTTAAAGTTTTAAAATCACATTTTTCTTTTCTTTTACCAACTATTTATGCAGTACATAATGTTGATTATAAGCTGGGAAGTACCGACACGTTGAAACAGAGCCCGTATCGAGTCCGACATGCGTCGACACGCGCCGAAACAGTGCCCGACACTCGGTTAACAAACCCAACGCGTTGACCGGTTGCGACACGCGATTTTGACCATGTCCGATACAGTCAAAGGGCAGTTTCGTAAAAAATAAATTTTTTTGAGAAATTTATATTTTTGCCTCACCTTATTTTGCTTCTTCACGATTCTGCTGCACTTCTTCACGGTTTCAGTCATTGCCGTTCGCGCTTCTTCACGAGCCTCCAATCGCCGTTCGCTTATCGTTTAGCACCGCCGTCGCCCGTTGCATCGTTCGCTTCTCCCCTTGGCCCGTCGTTCGCGTCGTAGTCACTCACAGGTAAGTGCTTTTGCACCTTCTCTGATATGCTTAAATGGTTGCACCTTGTCTCTCTCAATTTGTTGCATCCAAACGGACATTTAGCAATCCAGCACAAAACCCCTAAATTGATTTTACTTTTCACGCTCTCAACCTCACCTTTTCTCTCGATTTGCTGATCCCACTCATCCCAATCTCTCTCAATTTGCTTTTCACGCTCTCAAATACACCTTCTCTTGAATTTGTAAACCTTTGTCACCGTTGTAGTTTTATTAAGGTTTTTCTTGTTTGTTTTTTTTAAATCATTAATCAAGGTAACATACACTATTATTAGTTTGGGAACTAATTTTAATTAATTCGGGATTTGTAAATTCATTGGTCTTTTTAACGCATTATTCTCTAAAATTCTGGTTTGTAAAATCTCACCTATATTTGTTTTTCATCATAAATGTGTTAGAGGAAAAACACTATTATTTATTAGTTCTATTATTTGTATCAAATTAAATTAGAAAGAGGTGTCTTCTGGTGCCAAATTTCTATCTTGTAACATACAACTTATTATCCTAGTTTAATTGCAAGACTATATGTATGTTTGGGATTGAACTTATGGTTTGTGCTGACTTTATTTTTTTAGAATGGATTCAAGTATTGGAAGTAGTGAAGATAATGAATTGCTAAGGAAGCCATTATGGAAATATGTTACCAGATTAGACCCCGAAACAAAAGCTGGAGGAAATATATCTTGGAAATGCAATTTTTGTGAAAAAGATTTTAAAAGTTCGTATACTAGAATAAGGGCTCATTTGCTAAAATTATCAAGTAAAGGAATTGGAAAATGTTTACATGTGCAGACAAAAGACTTGCTAGAGATGGAGAAATTAAAACAAGAAGCTAGTGAGAGATTTAAGAATAATGCACTAAAAAATGTGCCTTTACCCCCTTCTAGTTTTTCCATGGATTCAGGCTCGAAAAAAAGAAGAAGTGGAAGTGAGGGTGTAAGTTCATCTAGAAATCCTATTGAGAGGGCATTCAATGTTGGGGCGCGGGAATAATTGAACCACTTGATTGCTAGGATGTTTTATTTAGCATGATTGCCATTCACTTTAGCAAGGAACCCATACTTTCAAGCCGCCTTCACTTATGCCGCGGATAATAATATTGGAGTTTATTTGCCACCAGGATATAACTCCTTACGAACCACTCTTTTGCAGAAAGAGAAGGAAAATATTGCTAGGTTGTGTGCACCTATTCGAGCTGGGTAGAATGAGAAAGGTGTTGGTATTGTGAGTGATGGATGAAGTGATTCACAAAGAAGACCACTTATTAATTTCATGGCAATATTTGATGGTGAAGCTATGTTTTTGAAATCAGTTGATTGTTCAGGAGAGACTAAGGATAGACATTTTATTTTCATGTTGTTAAAAGAAGTAATTCAGGAAGTTGGGCATGAAAAAGTGGTTCAAGTAATCAAGGATAATGCTGCAAATTGTAAGGGAGCAGAGCATCTTATTGAGCAAGAATTTTCATCTATTACTTGGACACCATGTGTTGTTCACACACTGAATTTAACCGTGAAAAATATTTGTGCTGCTAAAAATGTGGAGAATAATCAAATAACATATGACGAATGTAGTTGGATTTCTGATATTGTTGGAGATGTTTCTTCAATAAAGAATTTCATAATGAATCATTCTATGAGACTGCCAATGTTTAATGAGTTTATGGGATTGAAGTTGCTTTCTATAGCTGAAACCCGCTTTGCTTCCATGATTGTGATGCTAAAGAGGTTCAAATTGATAAAAGGTGGTCTCCAAAATATGGTAATCAGTGAAAAATGGAGTGTGTATAAAGATGATAATCTAGGGAGAGCGAGATTTGTTAAAGAAAAGATATTGGATGATCTTTGGTGGGATTCAATTGATTACATACTTGCTTTCACTGCTCCCATTTATAATATGATCAGGATTTGTGACACTCATAAACCTTATCTTCATTTGATTTATGATATGTGGGATGAGATGATTGAGAAAGTGAAGAAAGCTTTATACTTGCATGAAGTGAAAAGGATGGATGAGACCTTCACTTTTTATGACGTGGTGCATGGCATTCTTATGGATCGTTGGACCAAAAATTCAACTCCACTTCATTGTTTGGCATATGCTTTGAATCCCAAGTAAGCTTTTAAATATAAATGAATTTAATACTTCTCTTATTTGATATAATATGCTAATTGTGTTTTTTTTCTTTTAGATATATAGTCAACAATGGCTTGATGAAGATTCTAGTTGAGTTCCTCCACACAAGGATCAAGAGATCAATTCTAAAAGACAAAAATGCATAAAGAGATATTTTCCTAACTTGGAGGATCGAAATAAAATAAATTTGGAGTATGTGGACTTTGCTAGTACAAGTGGGGGTTTTAGAGATTATGATGCCATCTAAAATCGATATTCTATGGAGCCCAAAGCTTGGTGGGTGCTTCATGGTGCTTGTGCACCTATGCTTCAAAATATAGCATTGCGACTTGTTGCACAACCTTCTTCTTCATCATGTGCTGAACGTAATTGGAGTACTTATTCTTTTGTGCATTCTGTAAGGAGGAATAAGATGACTCCAAAACGTGCTGAAGACTTGGTTTATATACATAGCAACCTTCGGTTCTTATCAAGAAAGAGTCCACAATATACACAAGGGGAAAGTAAAATGTGGGACATTGCTGGAGACATATTTGATACATTTGAAGATGTTGAAATTCTTAAATTTGCTACTCTTTCACTTGATGAGCCAGAGATGGAGTCAAATGTTGTTGATGAAAATGCTCCATGAAGATAGTCTCCATATTTTATGTTTGTCAATGTTTATCTAACTGTTTAGTTTAATTTGTTACTGCTTTCTTGAAGTTGATACTGTTTTCTCTTAATGATAATATGAACTATTTAGTTCTTATCTTCTCCATTGATGGGTATTATTAGTTTAGTTTAATTTATTTTGTTAAATTATTAAATATTAAATGAAATATACACTATATAAATTAAAAATATTATTTAATATTAAAATATGTCAAAATTCATAATTTTTTAAGATTGACGTGTCGGAGAATCGTGTCACGTGTCGCGTGTTGGTGTCGATGCTACATAGATTATAAGTACCACGCTTCTCCCTCAAAGAAAAAAGTATCCTTGCTTGTGCAGAACACATGGTTTCAATTAATATAATGAACCTACTAAGAAAAATATATATAGTACTTAATTAATTAAAGCACAAACTCATATTCCTCAGAACAATTAAGTCTTCAAAAAAAGGGTGACCCACTTTACGTCGTGGAGATTGTGGTGAGAAACGTACGTGAATGGCGTCTTTTCTTTATGCTCGTAATCAGCACGAGCTAGACCACAGAAACAAAATGCGCTGTCGTTAACCCTACTTTATTTTTATATGAAGTTACTAACCCACTCTTATAGGAAAGTGATGGGCCATTCTCATAAAAAAATCCCAAATCCTAGGGCAGCCAGTTTTATGCAGATTCTCTCGAATATTCATATTTGTATGTTTGTCATTTCAAGATTCTAAACATCACGGCAAAGACAGGGCCCTGGAATCCATTTACTAAAGCAATATCTTTGAACCTGATCCTGTTTGATTAATTATTGTTAATTTTACCTTACCCTTAATTTAAAAGTAATTTTAAGCATACACAAAATATTAATAAAGTTAAGGATAAAAACAATAGTCATAAAGTCTCTTCCCCCCAACCCCCCAAGCTTGAAGTGGAAGCTTGCGTGGCATGCATTGGACCTAACTCATATAGCTATTTAAATCATTCTTAAAACAATTATATATTTTTGGGAACATCTCAACTTTAGAATTAAAAATAAAAAGAATGCGTCAACAATGAAGTGATTCAAAATTTTGTAAATCAAATAATTTTAATTCTTATACTTTAAAACAATGATTTTGGTTTTTCTAATTATTAATTTTTTTCTCTTTGTGGAATTTAGAAACTAAGATGAACAAAACCATCATTTTTAAAATATAAAAACTAAAACTAATTTTGACAAAAAAAAACTAAGGAAATTAATACACATTTTATATATTAAATATATTCTTTTATCTAAAATTATTTAAAACAAAAATCTAAGAAATGCTTATTGGAGTATAACTTAATTATAAAATAAAATAGAACGACTAGATTTTAAATAAATATTCCAATAAGTATTTAAGCAAAAATGTGAGCATTTAAAAGTTTAATGATGAATTAAAATCAACAAAATGAGAAAATATTTCAAATACAAACAAAGTGAGAACATGAGAATTATATAATATTTCTTTGACTGCTGAAAATTATATAATATAATAACAACAACGATGACAATTTTTCAGCATATATATATAAAAGTTTGATTAAAGGGAAAAAGGTAAAATAGATTTGAACGTTAATATTGTTTTCTGTAACTGATCTATTCGGTTAATTTGTAATGAATGTTTAGGCATGAATAATTTAATATGATTTGTATAATGAATCTGATCAAGGTAGGATTTTGGTGTCCTCATTTTGTTTTTGAAAATTTGGTTTTTAGTTCCTTTGGAGTGCTTGAAACAGTTTTGTTGCTTCAAGTTCAAAGATTAAAGTACTTATTGTATAACTCTTGAAATAAAACGTACTTCATTTATATATATATATATATATATATATATATATATATAAAGTATATTAAGTGAAAACTCTTATTATTATGAGATATGAGAATTATAAATACAAATCATTATATTATATTCAAATAATTGTATAACTGCTAATTAATTTTTTATTTTGACTATTTATATATGATTGTATCGGTCAAATTTATAGCTCATTTCTCAATATAACTAAAAGTTTTCACTTATCATGCCTTATATCCATATTTAATATAAAAAAATACAAATACAAGCAAGGTCAGTAAAATCGAATAAACGATGAAAGATCCCGGTACCCTTATTCGCAAACACAAAATTCTAGCTTAGAAAGATTAACCCAAGATAACTTATTAAACAAATTTGAAAATAATTTATAACCATCCAACAGTCAATTCTAGACCAAAATATTCCAAGGACACATTACGTTTAACTTGTAAAATATACTTTTTCACAAAACTTTGTTAATTTAGAGACATAACTAGTATGAAGAGTGAGGCTTTGATTAGCAACAGATCGATTATGTCAAATTTTATCGCTAAAAAATGTAAGACAGAGGTAGATCATAAATAAAAGTCGTTTGGTCATATCATGAATACCCACCGATCCACTACTAGATTCAAGCATACGTATGCGAGCCAATAAGATCAATAATGGTTTCAATGCTTGGCGCCTATCAGAAACAAAGAAATTAAACTCTTCAACAACGACATAAAAACAGAGAGTAGTTTACGACTTTAAATTAGAAATATAATTGACTATACTTAGCTTAGAAATATAATTGACTCTTCAACAACGATATATATATATGGAGAGTATTATTAATTAGTATATATGATAATTCATATGAACATGGGATATATCTAGTTGTAGAATTAGGACTAATAATTAGCTCCATCACATTCAAGCTAGCCTTCACCAAAAGAAAATAGTTAATGAGAAAAGAAACAATCAAATTATAATATTAATTTTTTTGTTAATGTTTTGATGGACACGAGAATAAATACCTTCAACATGGCAGGGACCCAGGAGCGTCTTCCATGAGTATTGATTCCGATTATGGTGGAAGAAGGCTGTGTTCGAACCTTATGCCATAACCAAACATGATAACCAATGGTTATAAGAAATCCCAATGGTACCATCACCACATCCACATAATATTTCTTCCATTCCATGCTTCTTATTTTCTTCAATATCTCTCTCAACAAGTTTAAAGGGATATTGGTGTTTTGTGTGTGCTTCAGTGCTAACTGCTTCTCTTTGCAATGACTCTTCCAGATTCTTTCTCCCACCAGAATACAAGTTTCGTCAGTTTTGTACTAAGATGTTGCATTTATAAAGGAAAATGGCGTGAGTGGGGGTCAATTTTTTGTAGAGGTGTTGCACAAATTAAACAACGATTTTATTTTATTTTATTTTATTTAGTATTATAATAATATATGCAAGATAGGAGAAATTATATAGAAATATAATTATTATTAATTAAAAATGTTTTCAAATAATTATTTGAGTGCGGAAAATAATATAATAAACCATGCACAACTATTAATTTCTCGGAAGTGGAACAATGAAATGGCAAAAAGATGCTGAGAACTAAACTTTTCTAATGCCCATGGTTACTTAGTGGTAGCGCTGCTAATGGAGCTTAAGTTATTGCAATTTGATTGCGAATATAAATAATTAGGCACAAAGGATTTTTTCTTTTTCTGTTTTGGTTGTAGAGTTAGGAATACAGATCAAAAGTTACGAACACGGAGACGAACTTAAGTTGGTTAATTAATGTTAGGAAGAGGACCCCGTTTAAAGTTACGTACACAAAGACGAACTTATTAACGATAATTAACTGTAATATTAAGAAATAGCCTATTAATAATTTCCGCATTTATTATATATATTCGTTTACCATGGTTGCATTGTTACGATCGACTTTTTTCGTTGGATTTTAAGTAAATAGTCTTTTATTCAATTAATAAATTAAGATGTCAAGGAAATTTAGCTTAGTTAATTAAATAGAATGCATGAATAATTATAAATCTTTTAACATTAATTTTGATTTCTAATGATAAAAAAAAATTAAAGTATTTTCCCTTAGATATGAACGATGCAGATTTTGTTTGTTTAGCATATTTAAGCAACGTCTCCCTTTTCCTCACACCCTCCCCTTTCTCCCTTTGGCATTGCATTGAAGTTTCATATCGATTTATAGATCATGTATCTTTAAATTAAGGTTTAAATATAAAAAAATTATCTGAAAAATAGTTTTTATTGTCCAATAACAGTGACAACTACAATGACATTACAGTCACGTTAATAATTTATTGAATTATCATATCATTAATTTTTGTCTTTCTTATTTTGTCTCTTAAAATTTAGAAATGTGTATTAAAATATTTAAGATTACATTTCCAATTTTTATCCAAATTATAGAAATATTTGGATTTGCTTTTGAAACACATCGTAAAGTAGTGAAATCGATATTTAAAAAAAAAAATAGTAAAATCAATCGCATCCAAATAAACAAAAGAAAGCATAAGCAAGAGAGAGTGTCTTCTGATTAGGATTGGCAAAATGGGTTTGGCTCGCTTAGTCCGTAAAAAAATGTGGGCTGAGTTGACAATATTAGCCCACTGATAAAAAATGGGGCGGACCAACCCGGCCCACAAAATTGCAGGCCAAGGTGGGTTAGTCCACCGGGCTAATATTATTTAAAATATTAAATATTAAAATTAAATAGATATATTTAATATATTTTGAAATAGGTATGTTCTTTTAATTTATGTTCTTTTGCACTCTCAGTGTATTCTAATTAACTTCTAAGTTTTAATATCAAAATGTTTATGATAATGATACTTTCAAATAATCTTTCATTGTTAGCATATTACACTTTGCAAGTGATATAATTTTGTGAATTATCACATGACAACATTTATTTAGCATTAGCTTTAAATTGTTTACTTTTATTTAACTTTGTGTTTTTTTTTAATTATCACATTTGTATTTTTTTTATAATTTTTTAAAAAATTAACTTTTTTTTATTTTTTAGGCGGGTTGACCCGCTAGTCCGCTGGTCCGCCTTAAAGCAGGGCAGGCTAGCATTTCCAGCCAACTTTGTAAAAGTGGGCCAGTCCGTCCCGCCCTGCATTTTTGGTGGACTGGGCCAGCCCGACCCATTTTTTGTGGACTGCCACACTTTACCAACCATACTTCTGACACATACATGTTAACCGAAGGCGAACATAAATCTAAACATGTTGGTGGTTTATGTAAATGCGTGTATAATCTAATAAAAGGTGGAAGTAATAATAAGAAGTAAAATATGAGATAAAAAGTTGACTAAATGAAGTAATTAATATGAAACAAGATAAAGTTAGTATAAAATAATTATTTTTTCATTGAACTTCTTAAAAGAAATACAATGAATATATAAAAGGGATTAAATTATATCAGTATAATTTTAACAACTATTATATTATTTTATAATTTTTAATTGAATAATGTTTTCTTAAAATTTATCATTGGATTAAAAATTTTGTTCACATAAATGATATATGCAAAACTTCATATTAATCCAAAATCATTTGTTATCTCATTCATATAAATTAAACTTAATGTGGTATAAACATTTCAAAATATATTAAAATATGGATCATTTGATAATTTTCTTATTCTTGTTCAATTTTGATAAAATTTGACATAAATAATCTTAATAATTTGTAACTATAATTCAACAGATAATTATCAAAGTTAGACCGATGTAATTTGATCATTCTTCTTTTATATATATATATATATATATATATATATACTTTAGAAAATAGGGACGCAAAATTACTCTCACAATTTTTTAAGAGTATATATAATAATTTTTATTTTGTCCCCATAAACAATTGATGTTATTCTTACAAGATAATTATTTTATAAATGAATGAAAAAATTTATAAAAAAAATAAAAAGAGAATAAATTGGTATTAATTTTATAATTTTATCTTTTTAATGAAAAATCGTATAATATTTTTAAAATATTAAAATGTGTAAAAATAATTATATCTATACTTTATATTTTGAATTTTTTTGTTATGATGTATGTATTTTGTAAAAAATTGTAATAATTTTTTCTATAAAATTATTGCAAACATATTTTTTGTCTTAGTTAAATAAAATTTTTGCATCCGCCTTTATATATATATATATATATATATGAAGATAGATTAAATTACTCTAAGAGTAACTTTAAACTCTTCATCTTTTTAAAATTTAATTCTTAAGATTAATTATTTATTATAACCATTAAATTAAAAAAAATGAAAAATTATTTTTGGAGGAAGTTAATCCTTCCTTCCTGTATATATTAAAACCTCGTCACTTATAAAAGGAAGGGACGGAATACGTATTTGACTCGTTTAAGCCTGTGGCACTTCTCTACAAGGAAGAGAAAAGAAAAAAGAGGGGGGTGTCAAAGGATTGGAAAAAAATAATACCAGAATATTTGCGCTATTTTTTATTTGAAAATTTATATTTTTTTAATGAGGTTTGCTTGATTTACTTTTCAATGAGGTTTTTTATTTGAACTTAATTAGGTATAGACCACTTGAGGTCAAGTGAATCAGATCCGCATTAGTTCATATTAATTTCCATTAATCAGCAACTTCATCTAAGGCGCGCACGTTTCTTAGTGGGGGAATGATGCAAATCAACCTGATATATTACATAGTAACACAAAAAAAAAAAAAAATGATGTATTGCATAGTCCTAGAAGTCACTAGGTAATATAGAATTGTAGGGCATGATGTCTGCAGAATGTGTGTTTTAAATTTTATAGTAAAAAAGAATTATCCTTTCCTTTCTCGTGATGTAAGAATGTTCTAATATTCGTTTCAATAATTTGAGAAAGAAAGTTAACTTCAAATATTTAACTTTTTAAGTATTTATAATTTTAAGATGTGGCTAGGTCCTTCAAAAAAAAATGTGGGCAGGTCTTCTGATTTCAAAATTAAAATACTTATATATTTAAATCCAAGTCACGGTGTTGCCATTAGTGAATGCCGACCATGTGAATGTCGTTGACAATAACTTCAAATCTTATTTACATAAATTAACATGTTGGCCTGATTTACATACAGGAATTAGTAAAGGCAAAGGAGTTTGATCTCTTAATTAACTAAATATTGCTGGTCGGTTAAGTAATTAAGTAATAGAATAACGGTGGACTTAACACATGCTAATCCTCCCCACAAGTTGGACTGTGTACATCACAAACGCCTAACATGGTAAATACAAGGAAAGGAGTATGTATGGAGAGGCTTGGTGAAGACATTGAACTATGTATATTTCGCTGTATAACTTAATTATTTTTATCTAATATTGTTTAAATTTAAAAATATTCATACAATGAAATAAAATACTAATTAGTTGTTTTATAAAAATAATTAATTAACCTACAATTTTGAATTTATAACTTTAACATCAAATTTAAAATAATACTAATATTTTTATTATAAAATCATTCTAAATTCTTCTAATGAATTTTTTAAAAGAAGATTATTACTAAACAAAAAAACATATTTCAAAATATTAAATTCATTTCTATTTAATTTTTATTTAATATAAAAAAATGATAAGAAGATGTTTTAATTAAATCATCGGGTTATTCTAATTTAATTATTAGTTTAAAAAATTCAAGCTTTAAATATGCAATTGTTTTGCTTTTGATTCTTGTTTTGTAGTAAACTCTAATGGAAGAAGTGGAGGCTTGGTCCTTTTTTGGAGGAAGCCCTTCGAATGCTAGTTAATTAACTTATCTTCTCATTTCATTAACGTGCATGTTCATCAAGCAAGCTGTCAAAATTGGCATTTAACTGGCTACTATGGCCATTCAGAGTGGCATAAGAGGAAGGAATCTTGGGATTTGCTTCGTTTTCTGGCTAATGACACCACTCTCCGTTGGTGTATCTTTGGAGAGTTTAATGACTTGCTTTCTAATGATGAGAAAATTAGGCTCGTGGACCAACCAACTTGGCACTTACATGGTTTTCGAGATGCTTTGACAGAGTGTAACCTTCATGACTTACCAATGGAAGGGTACCAATTCACCTGGGTTCGAAGGCGAGGGGACTATATATGACGTCGTTGAAGAGAAGCTCTAACACAAGATGATGGGTCCACTATTCATGAACATTCTGGAAAATGTGATATTGTTGTTTCTTATTTCAATCAGTTGTTCCAATTAGATAATAATTATAATGATGATTTTATTTTTGGCACCTTTTTCTATAGAGGAATTTAGAACTTCTCTCTTTAAATCTCCTAGATCTGATGGTCTCAACTTATAGCCTCCTACAAGAAATTTTGGTACTTATATATGTGAACCTGAAATCTTTCACATTGGAGTGTCTTGGCTTGAGAATGGATCTTTCCCATCTCACGTAAATAGTATAACTATTCTTCTAATCCCAAAAAATAATATTCCTTCCTACATGAATGATTTTCGTCCAATATAATATCTCTTTGTAATGTACGTCCTCTACAAGATTATTTCAAAAGTCCTTGCCAACAGACTTAAGCCTATTCTCCCTAAGTGTATTTCTTAGGAGCAATTTGCTTTTGTTAAAGACAAGTCCATTCTTGTTAATGCTCTTTTAGCCTTAGAAATTATCCATCATATGAGAGGAAAAATAAAGGAAAAGTTGGATAGGTTGCTTTAAAAGTTGATATTAGCAAAGCTTTTGACAGGTAAATTAAAACTATCTTCTTTGTCTTTTGAGAAAAATGGGTTTTAAAGAAAAATGGATTGTCTGGATAAGATTTTGTCTTTAGACTATTCAATATTAAGTGATGGTCAATGATGATTTTGTAGGACAAATTATTTCTAAAAGAGCGCTTAGACAAGGAGACCCATTGTCCGCTTGTCTGTTCATTTTATGTATTGAGAGTCTTTATGCCCTTATAAAAAAATATGAGAAAAGAGGAGACAATTGTTTAGAGGTATGTAGAGGTGTTCCAACCCTCACATACATTTTATATGCTGACGATTGTTTCTTATTTTGTAGGTCTGATGATCAAGAGACAACAATTATAAAAAAAAGCATCCTAGACACTTATGGCAAGGCCTTTGGATAGTTAATCAACTTCCAAAAATTTTTAAAAAAAAATCAGCTCTAACATGCAGAGGAGTTTGAGACAAAGCATTTCTTCTCCTCTAGGAGTGACAAAAAGCATTGTTGGGCAAATATCTAGGCCTTCCATCCAGTGGCGGATCCAGAAAATTTTAGAAGGGTAGGCACTGGTACCTATCTCTTCCGTCAATGGTATCTGAAGAGTGAGGCGCGAGTGTGATGAGATCTGAATTCAGTCATCTCCGGCAGCGCGTGATGACAGAGCAGCCTCTGGAGTAAGGGTGAACGGGGCCTTGGGCCCTGTAGCAGTTGTGGGTTTAGTAAGATCTACCAAAACAAAGTGTAGTAAGATCCGACTATAACCGTTCTCAACATTTAAGGGTGGGCACCGCACTTGCCCCCCTTCAGCCCTTCTCATGTACGTGGCTCCGCCTCTGCTCACACGGCGGTCGACGGCTAGATTCAAAATTTAAGGGTGGGCACTTGCCCCCTTTCTCTTCAATCTGTGTCCGCCCATGCTTCCATCAATCATTAGCAGGAATAAGAAGCAGATCTTTGGTTTCCTCAAGGTATAAGGATTGACTTTGGAAGCAAATCAGTTATTGGTAAACAAAAAATTTGTCTAAAGATGATAATTTCATTAAATAAATTGCTCAATCCATTCAAACATATTCTGTGTTTTTCTCTTTTCATCTATTCTTGAAGATGAGCTCCAAAAAATGAACTCTTTTTGATGGGGCTCGGGAGGACAATCGAGGAAGGAATTAACTGGTTAAACTGAGAAAAGCTTGATATGAGGAAGGAATTTGGAGGTATGGGCTTTAAACATCTTCATACTTTTAATCTTGCTATGTTAGGGAAGCAAGATTGGAGATTAATGATCAACCAAGGTATTATGGTTTTTAAGATTTTCAAAGCTAAATATTCAACTCGAGCATAGTTCAAGTTATGTTTGGCATAATATTCACGCTACACGGGTGGTAGTGAGTTAAGGTATGAGATGGAGAATTAGGAATGGAAATTCAATAAACATATGGAATCAGCCACGGTTGAACTCTAATGATGGTGATTCTGTCTCGCCTATACCTCCCATTGGTCTTGAAGCTTCACTGTAAGTAATCTCATTCAACTCAATAAGCATGAATGGAATCTAATTTGATTGCTAATATTTTCAACCAGGCAGAAGTGGCTGCAATTCAATCAATTCCACTCTTTAATATCCTAGAGGAAGACAAACTGTATGTTATGGAAATTTACAGCGAATGTGGGAGATTCACTATCAAATCAGCAAACCATAACATCACGGATCAAGTCTTAGACAATGACCATCTTAAAGCTGATGAGAATTGGAAACTCATTTGGAATCTTCACTTGCCACCACTTTGTTTGGAGAGATTTAAGGGGATGTTTACCTACTAAAGAGAGGATGTATACGGGAGGTGTGGATTGCCCACTAGAATGTTGTTATTACTGTGTGCAGAATGCAGAATCAGAGTGGCATCTTTTCATAAGATGCGGAAAAGCTAAGGAGCTTAGGCTTTCATCAGGTCTATGGCATATTATCGAAAGCAAGATAATTAATGTTGATGGTTTCAAGGAGCTAGTTTTTTTTATCTTCTCCACACGCTCCAACCTCAGCAGACAGCGTAACTAGCAATCACTCTTTGGACCATTTGGAATTGCCGAAACCAAATAATATGGGAGAATGATGAACACCTCCTAACATTGCCATGTCTTTATCAATGGAATAATTGCAGGAATGGGTCACAGTCAGGTCTTGTAAGTCAAACTCTCATCAACCGCAATCAGCAACTCAATCACGATGGTCAAAGCCTCCACAAGGTTTTTACAAATGCAACTTGGATGCAGCTATATTCAAGGACAAAATGTGCTTTGGAGCTGCAATGTCTCCGTGACAGCAATGGAGCTTTCTTAAAGGCTCGTTCATATTGTCTCCCTGGTGTCCCTCATGCTTCAGAGGAAGAAATTTTCATACTAAATAAAGCTATCGAATGGATTTCTTAGCTACAAATGCAAAAAGTCATTTTTTAAACAGACTATAAGATGATTACAGACAATCTGAACTCAGCAACAACTGGTCTCAATCCTTTCCATTTCTTGTTATCTAAACAATCTTATCTTGATATCCAACTCAAGGATGAGTTTTGTACGGACACGAGCTAATCTAATAACTCATAGGATTACAAGGGCCTCTAGATTTCATGTTTGCATCCAGGATCATGATTGTATTGCCACATTTGAATCTTCTATTATTCTTATCAAATGAAATAAGTTTGTCTTCTTTAAAAAAATATACAATTATTTTAAATATTTAAAAAGGAAAAATTATCATTTTTACACAATTCAAGCTAGATTCTCTCTTATAAAAAAGATACTTATGTTTCCTACCTACCTATATATATATAGGTCCTATTTATCTGTATTATACATGTTGTCTTCGAAGAATTATTATTCTTTTGGAACCTGCATACGCTTGTGGAATCCACAAGTTTTACAATATATATAAATTAAATATACATATGATGAGTGTGCAACTACTATGCATTCTTTGGTTCTTCAATTTATCCAATCTAATTAAAGGACCTGGGATGGGACATTTGATGAGTATGCACTTATAGGCTTTAGTAAGATAAGTAAAAAAAACTTTATTATTGACATGTCAATTTTGTTATATCCTCCTTATATATATATAAAGAAAATATATTAAAATATATCTTATATTTTTTTAACATGTCATATAATAATAATATAAAAAAACATTATTGGAGAAATAAAGATTCTTGTCGAGGCACCTACTTCTATTCGAGACTTTGACAAAACTGTCACGTTTGGAAAAAAAATTTACCTGAATGTCACACCCAGAAAAGTATTTACCAGACGGCCACGTGTACAATTTCGCTATGGCCCCCAGCGAAATAGGTACGCCTACGTGGCATGTTTCCAGTGGCCACATATTTTGTTACCTTACCAAGCAAAATACGCAGTCAAAGCGTCAGAGGAGCGTCAGTCAGTGCAGGCCACGTGTCAACAACCCCCCTATTTTGCTATGGTTGGCAGCAAAATACGTAGCCTATTTTGCTATGCCACCTAGCAAAATATGTGTACGTTACCCGTTTTAAAATCTCTTCCCCTCTCATTTTTTCACTTTCACCCCTTCTCTTCATTCTTTCCTTTTCACCTTTCCTTTTCACTCTAAAATTTTGGAAGCGCCTATGTAAGTTTTGGTTCTTTGTTCTCATTTTTTAATATATTGTTTGTTATTTATTTTATTGTATTTATTTTATTATAGGTATTAGGTTTAAAACATTAGGTTAGAGGATATGTAGTTTAAAATTAGGATTGTTAATTTTTAGGAAAATGATATTTTTGTTGTTGTATTTGATATATTATATTTTGTATGATTTATTTATTAAAATTTATTGTAATGTATTTATTTTATTAATATATATGTATTATGTTTGAAACATTAGGTTAGAGGATATGCAGTTAAAATTTAGGATTGTTAATTTGTACGATAGACAGTTATTTTATTTTATGATTGTTTGTTAATTATAATTAAAATATGTGGTTATATTATTTATTTATTGTATTTTATTTGAATGTATTTATATAGGTAGTAGGTTTGAAACATTAGGTTAGAGGATTTGTAGTTAAAAAATAGCTTTTCTATTATTTATTTTTGTAGTAATAATTATTAAAAATTGTATTTTGTAGTCCTCAATATTTGGAATTTATTATTATAATCCATATATATATAAAATTAATTTTGTTGAGTTTTTAGTGTAGAGTTATTTTTTGTAATAATAATTATTGTACTAATATTTTTTATTTTTATTTTGTAGTCTTTAATATTTGTAATTTAATATATTTCTGTAATTTATATTATGATTGTTTTGTAGAGTTATTATGTAGTATTTAATAATTGTTATATTTGTTCTATAATTTTTTATTATATTAATAATTATTATGTATTTTCTTTTGTAGTCTTTAATATTTGTAATTTGTAATGAAAATTCATGTGTATATATATAATTATTTTTGTAGAGTTAATTTGTAGTATTTAATATTTGTTATGTTTTTCTATAATTTTTTATTATATTAATAATTATTATGTATTTTCTTTTGTAGTCTTTAATATTTGTAATTTGTAATGAAAATTCATATGTATATATATAATTATTTTTGTTGAGTTATTTTTGTAGAGTTTATTTGTAGTATTTAATATTTGTTATCTTTTTCTATAATTTTTTATTATATTAATAATTATTAGGTATTTTCTTTTGTAGTCTTTAATATTTGTAATTTGTTATGAAAATTCATGTGTATATATATAATTATTTTTGTAGAGTTTATTTGTAGTATTTAATATTTGTTATCTTTTTCTATAATTTTTTATTATATTAATAATTATTATGTATTTTCTTTTGTAGTCTTTAATATTTGTAA
>CM023960.1:36805083-36847911 GCA_013407115.1 Glycine latifolia
GCTTCTTTAAATTTATCTAAGCCGACATCAAAATCCAACCGGGAAGTTGTGTAACCTACACATACAAAAACATCTAAATATTATGCTAAACAGAGGTTTTGACTTTCATGTGCATCAATATTAATACATACCTAACTTCTTCAATTGTTTCTTCAGCATCGTATTCTTGAACCTGTGATTGAAATTGCTCGCCAAATGCCGAATACAAAATACATGGTATGCCCTGGGTGGTTGCCATCCGAGTTCTACATTGTTTACGGCCGCCAAAATGTCCGCATGCCGATCGAAAATAAGACATATTCTGTGTTTCTGCGTAACATGAATTCAGATTAGTGCCAAGAACCACGACTAGTTGTCAATGTTCTCGCTGGAAACAACCGCAAATGCTATCGGAAGCACGTAATTGTTGGCATCAACTGATGTTGCAACGAGCAACGTGCCACGATATTTCCCATACAAATGTGTACCGTCAATGCTGATAATTGGCTTGCAATAGTTAAAACCATCACAACATTGCTTAAATGTCCAAAACACCCTGTTGAACACTTTAACAGTCGCATCCAATTGTCCTTCAACGAAATGATCCATCGTTTCCAACTTATAGGCAGACCCTTCAGCAAAATTAAGCATGTAACCCAACCACCTTGGCAAGAACGCGTAAGACTCATCCCAATCCCCAAACGCCTTCACAATAGCCTTTTGCTTAGCCTTTCATGCCTTCCTGTATGATATATGAAATCCAACCGTTGTTGAAATCCTTTCTTGAATTAACCCAATTTTGACACTCGGGTCCTCCCTAATCATTTCTGCATTTCATTAGACAACAACATGTTAGTTAATTTTGCAACAAAATATAGAATATGAGTAACACGTTTTTGAATTTCATTACCCAACGTATTTCAATTACCTAGGATCAACGAACATATGAAATTGGAGTCAAGTTGATTGTGATCTTGCGAGAGATTATGAGAAACACACGTGTGTTGGTTGTTCCATATGCCTACAATCCATCCGTGCCACCCTTTTCTTCGTATGCCCTCATCCTCCATGCACAACCCTCATTATGATTTTCACAAACCATTATAAGGCCTTCTCGTATCACTTTTAGCAACGACGGTGGTGCGATGCTCGGCCATACAATATTGCTTTATTGCGATTTGCACATCGAACTTGCTCTGAAACACCTGACCCTTATATAGCTCTTGACCTATCTCCCAGTTAGGTATTTGCATTCCTTGCATGTCATCTACCTCCTCGTCTAGGTGTGCCCAATTAATATTCGTGTAATGGCTTACATTAGACCAAAATACATTTGCCTCTCCTGAATAATGAGACATTAAACACATTGTTATATCGATGACTCACAACCACTATTAACACAACTAACTGAGGGGTATTTTGTGGCCATACCTTGATGCGGAAGTGGACCTTGCATTCCGACAATGCCCGGAGAAGGCATTGCAAAAGAACGATCAAAATCACCGTCTACGTCCGTATCTGATGAGTCAGTATCTGGAACAACACCTTCGTCAACCTCTTCCTCCGAACTGTCCATGGCTCAAGCTGCCTCCTGCTCCGGCATCGTTGTAGTATCTTCTGAATCAATTTCTTGTGTTGGTTGTGTCGGTGGTGGTGGTGACCATGATACTTCTCTATCTTCAGAATTCACCATCGGCTCTACGTTAAGGTCAATCGAACTGTTGTTTCTTACAACATTCGAACTGCTTGACTGTCCACCAAAATTCACTTCAACATACAATTCTATAAATCTGGTATCTCCTCCATCAAATGTGCATGCGTCTGTAACTAAGGCTAAATTCTCATCATCTAAAACATCCACACCAACCCATTGCACTGGGTTGTCGGATGCACATCGAGCACTCAAGCGAGATACAGACTGACCCCGTTGTAGCCTCACCTTCTTACAAATTATTTTCATCAGTTCATGATAGCTGCATCCACAAGGCATACGAAACATCTTGCTTTCTCCTTCAAATACTTGACCATTCGGTCCAATATATCTTCTCCCATTATAGTATACAATGGTGATGAAACTATTTCTACTGCCACTCATTTTTGCAAATACTCTCAAAAACAAAATTTACACTTACTAACGAAAACAAAGTTGAACGTATGAAAATTGGGGGGTGGGGGTGCTGGATATAAATAGGGGGGAATGTGGTAGTATTTCGTTGGGTGGGGAAGCAAAATAGGGTACCATTTTCGCTAAGCCCCCCAGCAAATTACAAAAGCAATGCCACGTGTCACGTAATTTGCATGTCAGACTAGCGAAATAGGCTACGTATTTTGCTGCCAACCATAGCAAAATAGGCGGGTTGTTGACACGTGGCCTGCATTGACTGACGCTTTGACTGCGTATTTTGCTTGGTAAGGTAGCAAAATATGTGGCCACTGGAAGCATGCCACGTAGGCGTACCTATTTCGCTGGGGGCCATAGCGAAATTGTACGCGTGATAGTCTGGTAAATACTTTTCTGGGTGTGGCATTTAGGTAAATTTTTTTTCCAAACGTGGCAGTTTGGTCAAAGTCTCCTTCTATTCCAGATCACACCATGAGTGGAAGGGAATGGATGTAAGCACAGTCCATACACATTGCTGCTACATACTCCACCCTTTAAATATCTTTGAAGATTCACTCTTTCATCCCACCTCTCTCTTTTTACCAGCTATTTCTCTTAATAAGCTAATAATTTTTATATAATTTAAGGTATTTAATTTATTCTTTACTTTATTTGGTTGTTACTTTAAACCCCAACAAATTTAACTACCAGAAAAATTAACCCAATAATTTAATGTACTTTTTACTCTTTACTATTTTATGTACATTTCTAAAATTTCGGTCAACAGAGGTATACGAAGTTGAGGTTTTTTCACCAATTGGTGGAAGATTTTTTCATTAATTACTAAGTGGGGTAATTTTTTAAAAAAATTATCATTTGAAGGTAAGTTGTAGCACGACTTTTTTTTAATTTTTTTAATTTCCACTCAAAAGTTTGTGTTATGTGGCATGACTTCTGAGTGCAAATTTAAAAAAAAAATTAAAAAAAAAAGAAGTCGTGTCACGTGTCACGTGACACGACTTATCCCAAAACGGTAATTTTTTTAAAAACTACCAGTATTTGGTAATTAAGAAAGAAAAAAAGCCCCTCATTGGTAAAAAAGACCAGTTGAAAGTTCGAAAATTGAAAATTCACATACACCCAAAAAAAATACGCACAAGCATAGATATTAAAATTGGTGAATCTATTTACAGAAATAAAACATTGTTTAATAATTTTTATTTACAATACTCGAATCTTAGATAATAATAAAAGAGAATTGAATTATTTATTTATTTATTTATTTACAGAGATTCTTCATTACTGGAAATAATAAGCATTAATCTCTAAATCTTTCTTTTTTAATTAGGAAACAATATTAATATTAGCTTAAGATGTAAATATTATATTGAGTTAACCAATATTGGCTGTAAATTACAAGGTAACTCATCCAACCAAACAACATCAAAAAACAATTACCACCTCTACTATTCTTGCTATGGCTCATATATTAGCTATGTTAAGTGTCATATTTTAGTTATTTTCAAGATTATAAATGCTAACACTTATCTTTTGATTTCAGTAAATTCTCTTATAAATTTGCCCTAATCCTAGTTGTTTTATATTTTCTACATATATAAATGTTGTGTTTACATTTGGAAGATTCATCCATTCAATTTTGATGTTTCGATTGGTATCCGTGGCATCCAAAACAACTAAGACAAGAGGAGAGGGCAAAAAGGTCAAAAGAAGAATTTTCTGAAAGTCAAATTCGCTCAGACTAGCAATTAGCTCGCCTGGGCGAGTTCATCACCTGACCTGCTCCACATTTTCCTATAAAAAGCCATGCAAGGAAGGAGAAAAAAAGGAGCAGAATGTGAGGAACATCATAAAAACGCAGAGGAAGGTGAGAGAAGTGAGAAAAGGAGAGGAAACTCTACCGGAAAGGATCGTGATTCGCTTCCTTCATCATGTCTTTTGTTTACCTTGTGCTCTACACAATGATCGGTTAGTTTCTCCAAAGGATTAGATGTAATCTCCGTACCCTTATGTATCTCTTTTAATATTTGATATATGTATGAATCTTTTCTACTCATTATTGGTGATTTCATGTCGTTCGTAATGCTTGATTCTACTTGATAACTAATTTCATGAAATTAGATTCTAAGCTTGACTGGAAAGTGCCCTTAGGATTTGAACTGAATGAATGTACTCTTTACGTTACGTTGCTAGGAATAGAGCATAACATTTTGATTGCAAATAGCACAAGATTATGATTGTAATGCTGGGTTATTTACTTCATATGCGAGGGATCGATATTCAGTAAATATCCTTAGGATTCTCGAATGCAGGGGATCGATTCGGGGTAAATTAATGTGTGCATCAGTAATGTTAGAAAATGATTCACATGTGTTAATATTATTTGGATATTGAGTGTATGAATAATGACACTCAATCTTACATTCTCTTAAATTAATTAAATTCATTTTATTAGTTTTCGTAATTTTTTGTATTTCCGACACACTAATCTGTTATTTTTGTTATTTCCGTAAACCCATCAAATTTTTGACTATATTTATTGTACATAACTATTGAACTGATTACTTTTATCTAAAATAATTTAGTAGTTCAAGTTCCTATAGAGACGATCTCTTATAAATTATGTAACATGTGATGATATTGGTACGCTTGTCAAAAGTCACAATACTTGCCTACCATATATATATATATATATATATATATATATATATATATATGCTTCAATGATTGCTATGGTTTCTACTAAACCAGCAGATAGCTCAAAGCACTTTAAGAGCTAATGCATACCCTCCATGTTGTTTGATTGTAAAATCATATTCGTGTATCCATTGAAGCCAAATGGTTGAATTCTTAATGTGAATTTCTTTTGGGGATGTAAACCGTATTTGACTAAACTAAGAGAGAGCATGAAGAATAATCTATTATTGTTGGGAAAATTAGATCAACCTAAACTCATCTTTCAAAAAAACCCTTATTTTTTTTATCAGAAGTATATAGGAGCTAGCTCTACGCACTACATCCTTACACCTAGGGATAGTACTTATAAACCATATTTTTTTCCGGCTAACATCATTGGATAAATTAACTAAAGAAGAACATTTAAGATGGAAATATTTTATCCATAAAAAGATTATATCTTGACTTCACTAAAATAAAAACCATCTGAGATATGATGCCAAATCAATATTACATGCTAGCTTTTCATAAGGAAATCTAAAATCCACATTAGAATGAGAAAAGACAGAGAACATCAACTATATATCTATTCCCCTAACTAGCTAGTATTTTTATCAATTTAAGTCTTCCACTATAAGAAGACTTGTCTGTATCTTCACCTCTATATATGGACCTTTTACGATTGACCACATAAAGAAGTCACTCATCCATCCAAATTCTAATGTTGTTACCGTTCCCTAGCTACTCTCCATCCATCAATCACCCACCTCGAGGATGGCATGCTCTTCCATGTGAAACTTTTGGTCTATGACTCTCAAAAGGCATGTAAAATTGAAGTATTTAATTAATATGTTATGTTCCAAGATGGGTTACCCAGAGCCAAATTGGATTAATGGTTTTATGCCCTTCTACATTGTCATCCAATAGAATTTGCTTATCATACTCTCAATTTGTTTACAAAGTAAAATATACAGAGACGCACCTGATAATTCATCTCTCAAACCTCAAATTAATAGTTGTAAATTTTTTTAAAAAATGATTGCATTTCAAGCAGGTTAGGATATTGTATTGTTTTAAAATATATTTATTGAATTTCCAAAAAATATATAAAGGCAATGGCGGATCCAGAAAAATAATTAAGGGGGCACCAATTGAGGATCTAAGAAAATTTATTTATGTTTATATATTTAGTGATGGAGGTTCAGGGACAACGCTCCCGAATTTTTTTCTAAAGAAAAATTAAAAGAACAAACAATTAAAAATCATAATATAAAGAAATAAACAAATAATCAAACCAAATTATTGTTATTTAGAGTAATCCATTAAAGTGTAAACATTTTAGTTTAGATTCTAAATTCAAAGCCCATAAATACAACAACAACTTGGTGCTGTAAAAAACAAAAACATGTTTCCCAAAAGTATTATTGAATTCTATGTCTGAGTATATGGATATTTTTGTAAACAAATTTTAAAATAAAAGCATTATAGTAATTTCAGGACAAATTTAAGGGGGCACTTGCCTCCTGTCTATAAAGTGGATCGCCTCTGTATAAAGGAGATTATACTGTACATCAACATTGTCTAGGGTTAAAAGATTTAAAAGGATCTTAAAGTTGATAAAGATTAACTATTCGTTCCATTCACCAATAAATTATGGAACAAAAAAACAAGTTGTTTGGTATGCTTTTGTGATACATAAAAGTTTCGGCCGTTATCCACTTGCAGTTGAAGAGGAGTGATCTGTTGCTCATAATAATGAAGCAAAATTTAGATGGCACACAAAACACAACTCCCAATCCCCATCTCGGTGGTCTGCACATTCCACGCTCAGCAGAGATTTTCTGCCAAGCAGTCCTGACATTCCCTCACCTGTTAAAAGAATAATCCCTTCTTCTTTACTCTGCTTTTCTCCCCAGACTGCAGAAGCAGAAAAATCAGAAGAAACCTTCATTATATGCTCTTCAATGCTGGCTCAAAATATCCTACTCTAAAAACAAATGAAAACGGACGGAAAAAAAAAAACAGAAATAAACAGAATGCATGAACAAATGGAGTTAAGTAATATTCTTTCTGGCTTTCCAATACAATTCTAAGAATTGAAGCAATAAGTCAGAGACTAAAGGACAGGTTAGAATCATAACCTAACAAAGCTTAGTTGACTTCAAATCAAGAGAACTAAAGGAATCTAATTAAACAATCCCATACTACCGAAGCAGTGAACAAATAAAATCAATGCTAGTTATTTCTAATTTCTACATAACAGTAGAGCTCATCGTTAGCAATGAGTGTCTAAACTAAACAAAATTTATGATGTTGGAAAACTGATGTTCTACCTTTATATCTCTCTTTTTTTTTTCTTTTTTTTTTGGTTTATCATGCGTAGGTAAGAGTGCATGGCACATGCCACAGTAGAGCAAGAAAAACAATTTTTTAAGTGTTTATAACATCACACACCAAAAAAAACAATTTTTTTTGGGCAAGGCTTTATTGTTGTTGTTATAATATGACACACCAAGCAAAAGAAGGCCAAATGGAAATTTTCTAGCATATAAACTATGGCATTTATATGAATCAGTATTAAGTAAGGAGAAAATTTATATACCCTCCTCAGGATGAATAATCTCAAAGTGAGCACAATAGTGTCTCTAGCACTTGCAAAAGGAGAAACATAAATATTATTAAAAGCAGAAGGCAAAACAAAAAAAAATAATCAGAAATAGACAAATCACAAATTTTGTGAGATTACAAACTGCAATTTGCAACCATTTGAAAACTTGGCATGGGGTACTTCTCTTGCTTAAAGAGCTAATTCTCTGTTTTACTTAGAGATTAAAAGAATAATGATTCCAAATGCATTGTAAGCAAATTAATAGTAACACATTACAAGTTTGTTCACTTGTCTAGTTCTCTTTTTCTTACCCAAAACCGTCTTAGAATATTATATTTCTAAGACTATTTGTATTCAAAACTGTCTTAAAATATCAAAATTGTAAGATGATTTCTACCCAAAATCGTCTTAAATGTCAAATTTTAAGATAATTTTTATACAAAGTCATCTTAAAAACCTAATATTGTTAACATTCTTTATTTAAATAATAAAACAATATGAGACTGTTGTTGTTGTAGAATTGATGTTGAAATCAACAAACTAACATGTTTTGAAAACCATTGTGTGGAAAGTATTCACTTTCTAGGACAACGACTTCAAAAACGATTTTTGAATCATCGTGGAAAGTATTAAATAACCGAGTAGGAAAACATTTTTTTTTAGTAGTGTGATGTTGAACAATTTGCAAATATTTTTTACAATTTTTTAATTTTGAAAAGTAATTTTGTTACAAATTTTAGGGAATAACATTGCACAAGCCTTCTTGTTTTTCTTTCAAAGAAAAAAAAAAGTTTATTGCAATAAGCTCTTCATTCGATTGTTTTTTAGCATGTTCTAAAAACTTTCCGCTCCTACGATAACATGGAGTAAAATAATTTTCAGACACACTCGTGTATGGGAGATTTCTATGTACATCTTCTTTGTATTTGTATTTAAATACATGGACTGTCATGAGTGAAGTTAATGACGGATCTAGAATCTTAAGTTTGAGGAATAATCTATTTAAAAAATAAAAATTAACAATTATTATCATGAGAGAAAAATTAGAGACAAGTTAGATTCAAATATATAAAATTAGGAAGAATAAAATATATACATTCATGATACTTATATGTAATTTTTTAAAAGCAATGAGATATATGTACACCCTCCGTTGTGTCACTGAATGAATTTATAACATAGCTTGAAACAGCTGACACGTAATTGCATTATTTTCATGAAGAATAGACCTGCAACTGCATCTCGTACTATCACAACAAACTTTGTCTCCAATTAAATGGGCTGCATCGGTGGTACGCGGATTAGGTTAGGCCCCAGTAGTTCACATCACAATTTAAATGGATTGCATTAAGTTAATCCATTAAATTAAACGTATATCTTTTTGTATGGCTTAATTAATTTTGCGTTAGATCCGCTTAACTGAATAATAAAAATAAAAAATATTATCCAAAAGACTTAAAAAATTATAAAAACTAAAAATTTTCATAAGATTAATGAAAAATATAAAAATTCTATAACAGTTAACAATAATTCGTATTTAAAATTAATAAAATATTAAACAATATTGGGAAAAAGTATGCTGGTTGATCCAATAACTCATGGATCCCAACTCGTAGAGCCACCAAGTTCAATAAATCAAGACAAATTAACGCACGTTTAAATAGACCATCTATGGAGCCAAACCTATATATCCAACTCTATAGACTAGAGAAACACTCACTGGTATATGATTATACAAAATTTACAATGATTTGAATAATTTGAAGTGAAATTATGAATTGATTCTGGTCAAGGGGATGAGTAAAGGTTAAACTTGAATTCCAAGGAGGCTTTATAATTAAAGGGTTTAAATAATAAAAAGTAAGGAATATTAGTCTGTTTTTTTTCTTTCTTTCTTCCATGTATTATTTTTTTCTTTAAATAATCTTATTTAAGATACATCAAACATTAAATATATATTAAAAAAAATCAAATTTTGATTCACTTAGGAGATTAATAACTTCTACTAGACTCAAGCTCCTGTAAGTGTATTTGGATCCTCTCCCTCGGCTCAGTCTCTCTCCAGTCCTCTCCATCAAAAATGATAACCTTTAGATTGATCTAACGGTTGAGAGATAAAAAATATAAAAAGTATAAAAATATAATAGGCATATATGTATTTCCTCGTATAACTTATAAGTTATAACGACAGAACAAAGAAAGCGTGTTTCTTGCCAGAAGAAAAAAGTGTTTCTGGAAAGGAAAAAAAATAAAGCATATTCAATTCGGAAGTATAATGTCAAATCATAGATTGATACTTAAACAAATTATTTAATAAACCATATACTATTAACTAATATATATTATATTTTTTTATACAAATAATAAAATAATAATTAAATAATTTTATTAATATTATTGATATATACTATTAGTTATAATTGCTAATTAGTCTAAACTTACAATATTTATTATAACAGTATAATTTCTTATCAGCCTAAAGTCCTTATCTATGAAAATATCTCTAAGCATTAACATTTTTAAATTGATACATGACAATTTTTTATAACTATTTCAATCAAAGGTTTTTCATCGTAAACAACTTAAATATATAGAGAGATAATCCACCAATAAACCAAAATTGCAAGCTTTTTTTTTTAATAGCAAGCTATATTTTATTAACATTAAAAAAAATATATTCAATTATGATCAACATCAACATCAACAACACCTATAACCCAAGTTAATTAGGATCGGTGGTAGATGAACTCAATGATAGATCGAAAATAAGACAAAAGAAAGAGAAAAAAAGCTAAAAAAAGAATGGTGAAAAGGAAGAAGGGAGAAAAGAAGGGGAGAATGACTAAAACGATGGAACGACTGGAACATAGAGTTACTAATGGGTTTAATCATCCACCAAACTTATCATTTTTCTCCACTCTGTCCTAAGATATACCGTCCGCCAATCTATATTTCACTCCATTAGGTCTTGTTTAACTACCTTTCCCCGGGTAAGTTTCGGTCGACCTCCCCTCTCTTTGTGTCTAACTCTTGGTAACAAACTCTTGTTCTTACAGGAGCATCCAGTGGTCGTCTCATAACGTGCTCAAACCATCTCAATCTATGCTCCCTCATCTTTTCACATACCGGTACCACTGATACATTTCGTCGAATATCCTTATTTCTTATCTTATCCATCTTCGTATATCCACACATCCACCTTAACATCCTCATTTCTGCTACCCCCATTTTATGCTTATGTTGCCTATGTGCTGGCCAACATTCTCCTCCATATAGCATTGCCGGTCTAACAACTGTTCTATAGAATTTTCCTTTTAGCTTAAGGGGAATCTTGCGGTCACACAAAAATCCCGATGCACTCCGCCATTTCATTCACCCTGCTCTAATCTTATGACTTACATCCTCATCGATCTCCCCACCTTTTTGCAACATTGATCCCAAGTATCTAAAAACATCTTTCTTGGGTACCCATTGACCAAGTAGTTGCATTGTGTCTTGATCACCATCTTTAACCTGCGAAAACTCACACTTCATATACTCCGTCTTGCTCTTGCTTATCTTGAATCCTTTAGACTCCAAAGTGTTTCTTCACAATTCCAATTTCCTATTCACGTCATCTTTGGTCTCATCAATAAGTACGATATCATCTGCAAAAAGCATGCATCACGACACTTCCTCTTGAATATCTTTCGTTAGTTCATTCATCACTAAGGCAAAAAGATACTGACTAAGAGCTGAACCTTGGTGGACACCTACCGTGATAGGGAAATATCTTGATGTTCCATTACAGGACTTCACACATGTGGTAGCCCCATCATACATATCATTGATTGCATTAACATACTTTAATGTTATCTTTTTCTTCTCAAGAGTCCACCATAAGACTTCTCTTGGGACTCTATCATATGTTTTCTCAAGATTTACGAACACCATATGTAAGTCTTTCTTCCTTTCCCTATATCTTTCCATTAATTATCTCATCAAGAAAATAGTTTCCATGGTACATCTTCCTGGCATAAATTCAAATTGATTTACTGAAACCTTAGTCTCCCTCCTTAGGCAATGTTCGATAACTCTCTCCCACAACTTCATAGTATGACTCATGAGTTTGATGCCTCTATAGTTTGAACAATTCTGAATAGCTCCCTTGTTTTGGTAAATAGGCACCAGCTATATTCAATTATGATACTTTTACATTTTTCAATATGCACTGTATATTTTTATTTTAAAATATGAATATTGATAGTTTGCATATACTATTTTTTAAAATAGATATAGGTAATTTTTAACATATATATTCTTCATAAATTTATTGGACTAGCTATTAGGTGTTTGAGACTTTCGGATAGTACACATATATCTAGGGATATGTTTGGTTAATTAATGGAAGAATAAGAAAAAAATTATGATAAATTGAAGAAAGGCAAAAAAATGAAAGACAAATCATGAGTAGTGTTTAACTAGTGATTTTCATTTTATTTGAACTTATTGTGAACCCTTTAATTATATTAATTAAGAAAAGGCCATGAATGTTTCAAACAAACAAACAAAAAGTCACGAGTGATGGTTTCTGAAAAATGTAACTAAAAAATTCTGATGTTTTTTCATCTACAAACACATCTTTTTAGCTTTATTCTTTCAACCATAAGATTAATCCAAAGGGTATCATTGTTGATGGAAAGGGCTCGAGAGAGAAAGATGATGGAGAGGATCTAGATCCCCTTTAAGTATAATATATAAGTATTCACGTCAAAAAATACCTGAGAGCGAGAACGAAAAACCCTATCTCAAGTCTCTATCAACATCTCTCCCTAACTCGACCTAACCATAAACCTAGACTGAGTCATGTAACTCACCCCTATTCATACATGGTGTTTCCCGACAAACCTAGCTAGTCATGTGTCACATATTTTAAAAACTATACTTGTCTTAGTTTTTGAAGATTTTTACTTAAGCCGTTGAGCATATTCAACACGTTGTTGAGAAGTAGGTTTCATTTCATAATCTACTTTATGACGACCTCCGTCCGGCTATAGCTAGTACATGTAGGAGTGAATTCATTGTCGCAGAGGGAGTTGGAGGTGGTACCCTACCGTATAAAGACATGCATACAAAACCAATTTCTGTCCTTGGATGTGGTTTGTTCTTTCACGTGCATACGTACATATTGTATAAATATAATTAAGAGGGATACGACTAAGGGCACCACACTTTTTAATATTTTTTTTTACTATCGTGTGTCCCTAAAATATAGTTCATATTTTTTTACTATTGTGTGTCCCTAAAATATAGTTTTACTTTGCTTTTGGTCTCTTAAAAGTTTTTGCTTGACTTTTAGTATAAACTTGTTGGTGTAAATACTTAATAAGTGAGTCGGTCTCTATAGAAAGAGTCAACAAGACGGTCTAATAAATTTATAAAAGTAGTATTTGTTTATGTATACTTTAGCATATAAGATTAAAATATTTAGATGAAGAAATATAATTAACATTTTTATTTGTATTAAAATTATTTGTATTCCAATTTATGTTATGTAATTTAAAATTATAAACATAAATTAAAAATATAAAACGCATGTAAGTCTTAATTTATTTTTTTTGTTACATCATACATGCATGCAAGTCTTGAATTTGCCAATAAGCCAACGTGGTATATGTTTACATTATAGTAAAAGATACACCTAAACCAAGGAAATACTTTACTAGACCAAGATCCTTCATCTTGAGGGAATTATTACAAACTTTTTTTTATGCTAGCAAACCCAGACGATGAATTACTACCAAGGATGATCTCGTACACGTCAATGTATAGTAAATGTGCCGTGAAATTAGAACCAACTAGCAAGGATTTTAATATTATCATTTATCTAATTAATAATTTCCTTTTCGTTATTGTGAGAAAAATAATTAATAACATTTTTAAGATCTAGAGTAAATTATTTTTGTCATTATGCTGGCCTTGTAAATTACTACTACTGATTAGTACTACTCCATCCGTTCTCTTTTATAATACAGAAAGGCTCTTCTAAGACGGTTCTAGAAGGCCTACGAAGATGGTTCTTCACCCGTCCTTGTTTCAGGCGTCTTTGAAAGTTCACACTTTCTAAGACGGTCAACCGACCGTCTTTATATGTACGATTCTAAGACGGTTTAGCAAGTCAACCGTCTTAAAAGACCCACAAAAAATACAAAAAAAAATAAAAATATTTTACAAATCTAAGACGGTTATCTACGAAAACCGTCTTAGAAAGGTACGAAACGAAGACGCTCATATCTGGAAACCGTCTTTGATTGCTTTTTATTTTTTTTATTTTTTTGACATTTTCTAAGACGGGTGTGCCCAGAACCGTCTTAGATTGGTATTAACAAAGACGGTCATATACTTGAACCGTCTTAGAATGGTATGAATTAATTTTTTTTTTTTGACATTTTTTTTTTTTACGATTTTACCATTTTTAACCATCTTACAATCGCATTTTTGTATAATGTTAAATGCTGTAAAAGGAATCATTAATTGGAAAGCTAATACATGAATAAAAACTAACAATTGCTTTTTATTTCAATAATAACAATAATATAGTTCCAACTTGATTTGAAAAAAATATTTGCAAAATTTGAACTACAAACCAATGGATCATGTTGTCCTTCTTTCAAACAATCATCTTACTAATTATTTGTTAATAATACACTCATTTGTCAATACATCCACAACACATCTCACATGATCATCCAAATAACACATAAGGGCTTTTTTAGGACCAGTCAAGAAGTAGATTATCATTAAAATTTGATAAGGTGGCTCTTGTTACACCATGGTCCTGATCAAAATAAATAGCTATGCCACATGATCCATAAATTCCTTGCTCATACTCAACACAATCAAAACCTGTCCAATTTAGTTAAATTAAACAGGATACCAACATGTCAATAATGACTAACTCAACGAACATACAGGAATAATGTTCATACTACAATTTTTGAATAACAATCTATAAGAAAAATCAATCCAAAACTTATAACCTGTTAGTTTACTTCTATTGTCTTATCTAAACCCAGTTTTACATGCATTATTTTGTTGTATTCATGAAAGAAAAAATAACTTGAGGATCAACAGAACAACCATGGAAATCATAATTGTGCATGTGATACATTACTAAAGTAATTTACTTCATCAGATCTTTATGCATTGAATATATCTTCAAATCATATAATGTTGTTCTTCCAAGGAAGTGTACTTACCAGACAAGGAAGAGAACTTCTGCATTTGTGTTGATATTTGACACAGCAAGGTAATCATCTTTTGGAAAAACATCCCCACGTTTCATGAGGCAGCATGCCATGTCCTTGACATGTGTTGGATGACACTTGACCTTCATGCTTCATGTGTTGGATGACACTGACAGTTCTGGTCATGGTAGTCCTTCGCATGATTTTGGGAAAGGGAGATAACAAATCAATTATTTTCAGAGAAGACCAAGTAATAGTAACAGAGGGGGATTGAGAGAAAATCTGTCTGTATCAGCTACTTCAATAAATATGCATTGAATATTAAAAGCACCTACTGACCTTGATAATTGAATGTGGAACGTTCCGGCATAGTACACCTCTCCAACCTGCATATAGGGAGGAAAAACCACCATTTCTGATCATTCCAACCAATACATCCCTGCACAGATATACTTGTAAGGCTCACAGCAAAATAAAAATTAATACAATTATACAGGTCTTGCATGGGAAAAAATTCCAGTGAAAGTTTGAAGCCATGAGCTTACACAGACATATATAATTGACATGACGAAACCACACAGAAATTTTACAAGAGCTTCAGAAACAATAACACAAATTACAATGATTGAATATTCACAACAAATGCATAAAGCTAAGGTGTAATAATGATCCCAAAAACAGAGGCATACCAGCAGTTGCGATAATGAGAACCAACTTGCATCTGCTGCTTTATTCACTCACTGGGAGTAAAAATGAAAGAGGTGGCAATGCTTGCAGAGAGAGCCAGAACAAGATGTTTCTGCAAGCCAGGCATGACAGTTTTATCATGATTTTTCTATCTAAAGAATCACACAAATACATATAAAATGACTATCATGACCGTCATTCTTCTACTCTTATTTTCTTTATTTCTCTTATTGTCCATTTTACAGGGAGAATTGTTTTGGTATTTCCTAACAATTTGTATCCCATATACTCTTGTTCTCATTGACAATGAAACCCAACCAAAAAGAAATACAATTCGAAAGTTTGCATATCTCAAGAACCTGCTACTTAGCAACTTATGAATTTGGAGGAAAGAATAATATGACTTGTCATAGAGATCCAATAAGGACAAAATAAATAAAATAAACAGGAGGGAGAAACAATTGACTGCACAAACATTTTCAGAATCATTTTATAAGTTCTGATCAATCACAGGCTGCACAGCTGCATTTTATAAGCTCTTTGGCCATCTGGTACCTCCTATACATAAAAATAAAATTTGAAAGAAAATAAATCAGTTTTTACTTCAATAAGAGAAGTGAATCTAAATGAAGAAAAAAAAAGTGACTAATTAATTTAGTGTGTGGAGCTAGCTATTAGGTGCTAACCATTACCGTCTTGGAGACATTGCTTGCACCAAACACTTTGTGGACTGCTGCAAACTTTTGAGGCTCATGTGGTGAAAAATAAGGAGAGAAAGGGCATTCTTCAGCACATGCCTTTTGATTGTCTTGAAAAATAAGGAGAGAAAGGGACCAAATTTCATACATAGACACAAACAAGGAAAGAAAATGGTAGGGAAACAAACAAGTACTTAAAAAGGCAAGGTGGTGATTAGGAAAAGTGGTCAATGCTTTTTCCTTTCTAAATATATACACAATGAGTACTTATTTTCAGAGCAATGTATAAAATAAATTATATTTTTCTAATTTAATACTTTAATCAAACTTAAATGTCCAAGTAATTTTTAATATTTTAATTATAAATATTTGAATAATATAATAATAGTCACGTATATTATATCAATCATGTATATTGTATTAATATATATACATATATATATATTTACTTTCTCCTTTTATGATCAACATTTGTAATAAAATATGTACTATGATTTATTAATAATTACTTTCTGGGAAGCTAAAACTACAACATCATGTCATTTATTGAAATTATTATTAAGTAAGTATAAACAACAACTAAATTAAATTAATATCATTTAATATTTTCATCAAACTTATAAGAATAAAATTAAAAGAAACAAAATACAAAAATAAGATCAAAGTAACTACTGTATTATTTCACTAATAATGTACCTTTTTTTCTAATTATGGCCAATATAAAGTATATTTATTCTGTAACATTTTGAAAGAACAATGGTGTGTTTATTTTTAGGTGTAAACTTTAACACCTATTCAATTAATTTCTGTACTGGGATTAGTTCAATATTTATATGCAAAATCTAGCATTTGCGTGTTCATGCAAATATTTGTGGTTTTTTTTTTTTAAGTCTATTTTTAAGTCCAATTTTAATGAGAAAATCATCCAAAAAAACAAACAGAAATATCAATTTAGGAATCGATATCAATGCAATTACATAAACCCTTAATGGGCAGAGCAGCAATAGAAATTATGCTAATAAAATTTATGATCTTATGCACCCAAATGATTCGGCTTTGTGGGAAATGCGATTGATCCCAAGTAAACTTTCAGCTGTTTAGAATTAGAAGTAGATGCTTACAGCAAGAGGGATAGGCTGACGGAATGGCTTGTTGCTCCCAAGTAAACTTTCATATGTTGCATTCCAACTGCAAAGGCAAAAAAATTTGGCAAGGCACAGACAATAAGTTCTGACAAGATAGGGGGAAAAAAGAACAAATTCATAATCATTGACAGAAAAGAAATTCATCGGCCACGTATGGAAATCTTATTACCCAGTTTTAATAGTTTTGCTATACACCATACCAACATGAAAGAACTTAGCATGCCAGAACTGACAAAGCCTACAGTTCAAAGATAACCTAAGCTCCTTATGACATAGTACTCCTTATAATGTAGCAGCTAGGATATAGCTATGCACCATGGATTTCAACTTACTCCAGCCATTCACACATTTCTTCTTTCAAGGCTACAACTGGCATACTAATTATTTAGCTATGAGCTTTATTATAGAATAAATTGAGTTTTCTCCCCATGTGGCAGGGTGGAAAAGCAAACTCCTTCCAATGTTATTATCCAAGAGCAAATTTATAACAGTATAACCACAATCACAATTAAAATTTGTATATGAAACTCACACAAGGAAGAAGTAATAAAAACTTAAGAAAAATGGATTTGCAAGAAACCAAACACAAACAAAATTACAATTGCAAAAAATTAAGAAGATGCTAATAAATTAATCCAGCAATGTAAGTTACATCAATTTAGGTGAGTATTGTAAAGGGCAAACTCAATGTGATTGATCCTTCTCTTAAGTTTTAACCAATAAAAGGAGTAAAATAATCAATCACCCTTAATCAGCTCAAATGAAAATACACAAGTGGAGACACCAGTAAAGTGCACAAACCAAAATCAAGAGTTCCTGCATTAACTAATGCCTTAGCAATGTCTCGATAGAGATTGCAATTAAAATGGTCATGAATTCAAAGATTTGACAACCTCTGCTTACAAAATAGGTTAAAAATCATCACAATAGGTTGAAACTGAAATCTAGTTGGAGAGGGGTTTGGTTAAAGCTTCTGCTAAATCATGTTCCTGTGAGGTTAATAGCAAATTCAGTACCTACATCATACTGAATTGCAACCTATCTATCCGTGATATGGGTATTGCCAATTCCCCGAGAGATGTGGTGGTTATAACTTATAAGGGACCTCAATAAGCAAAGTTGAAATATCTTATGGCTTGCACCCTAGAACAAGAGAATCTGGAAAAGGAAAAATAAAAATAACAGAAGAAAAAAAACTTCAAATGTCATAGTTTGTCAAAACACAAGTGAGAACCTTGCCAAAGCAAGTAAAGATAAAAAAAAGTAAAATAAAATCGTTAAATATCATGCGACAAACTACTATGTATCAGTTGAGAAATGCCAGAAGTAAAAGAGAATTCATCTTAGTGATAGATATTGTGTTTGTGAATTTTTTTAATTTGAGAAATGCCAGAAGTAAGTTGTATATACCACAAGAGGTTTCTGTGCCAGCTTATAAAAGGGATACAGTCGACATATGGACACCATGTGCAATAACTGTTGATGTTGATTTCATGAAGAACTGCCACAAGACAACCAACCAATCTGCGAAAAGAAGAACGTTCTCAACTAAGATTTGACGCATGCCATAAAGCACCAGTTATAGAAGACAGCTAGCCATGCAAATTAAAATAAATTAATGAATAAAAACAAGAGGAAAAAACAACATACAAAAGGCTGTAGAGGATAAGAGAAACAATCCTGACAACTGGTCTGTCAGGCTTTTGCTTCAACTTTAACTTGATGTAATTTTTGACACCATAATCAATCAGACCTCCTTTATTTGGAGCGACTGGTTGGATTTGAGGGCTGAGTAAAAAACAGATCCAAGAAGGAATCCTGATATGAAACCTCCAATGCTTGCAAAATTGTCTACATAAGGCAGAAAACAAGGACGAAGTTGCACACAAAGACAAAGACTAATGATGCTATTGCTGAAATCTGCATCCAATTAACCAAGAAAATTTATCAATACTCAAGCACAACAGTGAGAAAAGGCAACAAGAGGAAGAAGAGATGCACCTTATTGAAGACGTAAACCCTCTTGTGCAACCCTAAATGCAAAAAATGGAAACACGAACAAGAAGAACCAACCTCAGGTTTAGGAAATAGGAGCGTTGATGACGATGATGGAGACGGAAAGATCGTTGTTGAATGGCAAAATCGGTCTTGAACAAACACAGATCTGAAACAGAGATTTGAAACAGAGATCTAAAAATGATTAAAAAAAACAATGACATGAATTTATAAAAAAAAAAATGGTATTGAACCCATATACCCCAACCCTCGAAATCTCAAACCCCTAATCCAAAATAGAAGATAATGAACTAAAACCTGGCTTTGCGAAAGGCGAAAACGTGAGCAGAACCTTGTACAAGGACAAGCGCCGGAAAATATCAAAGATTGACGGAGACCACCACAGCCTGACCGGAGGGAAATACCACGGTGGCAGACGAAGCATGTGCACGAGCCCAGGGAATGTCGCGAATGTGTCTCAGACGCACGAAAAGGTAATTTTTAGGGTACTGGCCTGACTGGGAGTGAGTTCTTTGTAAAAAAAATTGAACGCCCAATCAAAGACGGTTATTAGTAACCATCTTTAAATAGTATACAACAAAGACAGGTTTATTCTATGGCCGACGTCATTTTATATCAACAAAAACAGTTTTCTTTTGACCGTGTTTAAAAACAACAACTTATTTACGAAAATGCCACCGCACAGGCTACTAAGACGGTTTTCATACAACCGTCTTCGATTCTGCGTCTTCGAATGCTACTTTTGTAGTAGTAAAAATACACAATTTTTTTGTTTTCTTTTATAAGTAAATTTTGACTATTTTTATTTCATTGAGACTATTCAAAATACATTTCATTTAATAAAATTGTCCTATACGTTAAAAGAAACAGAAATTATGTAGTATAATCTATTAAAAAAACCTCAAGTTAATTTATTCTAGAAATTATACTCTTTGTATGCTTTTCTCCGTTCATAAATAAATTATTTTCTCCAAAAATGGCGGCTAAGCATGTGGCCATAATAATGGGCCCAGTTAGAGCAAGCAATGCAAAAGGTGAGGCACTCCTCTAAATAAATGCAACCTAGTTTGGTGTAACAGTTTATCTGAATACAAGGTTACATATGTTTTTGATAATTTTTTTATTTAATTTTTTTTATTTTCAATGAAAAAAACTCTAAAAAATACTTATAACTTAAAGCGGAGAAAACACTTAAAGCAGAGAAAACACACACGGTTGGTTCTTTATCTCTTTGCTTTTTCCTCAAAAAGTTAAAAAAGAATAAAAGGCTAGGGAAACAATTGAGTGAAGTGCTACTCTTCATTAGTAAACTTACCCATGGAAGAGGGCAGGGTTGTGAATGAATACACACAAGATGGAACTGTGGATCTTAAAGGGAAACCCATTCTCAAATCCAAAAGTGGTGGTTGGAAAACTTGCTCCTTTTTTGTTGGTTTCTCTCTCTTCATTTTATATATATGGTCATTTTCATCTTGTTTTAAACATTAATTTCAAAAGCAATTTCCCAAAACATTGGAAGCTAATTCTTCATGTTTTGCTAACAAAAACCTAGCATGGGAGACCTCAGTCTTGGTCTTGTTTGCTTCTTGTAATGCTTATATGTGTATATGTATGTCAGTATGTGTGCGCTTCCTTTATCATGAAACAGTTAAATATACTCTAAATGTTTTTAAAAAGTTAAAAATATTGTAAACTTGTATATTTTATTATATAATGAATATTTTTAATATTTGTTGTTACTTTTTTTTACTTGTATTCATGAATAAACAGTAAGTGGTCCTTTATATTTCGTAAAATATGAAAACTTAATGGTATGACGAGGATTTGTTAGAAAAAATATTGACAAGGGTTTGATACATAAGGTGACTGATTTTTAATTTACATAGATTTTTAACCATTATAAGTAATTTTTTTGGTTTCTTCATAATACCTTGAGATATTTTCATAAGTTTTGATCTTTTAAATAAATTATATAATTGATTCTAAGTTAAGAGTTTAGTCACTCCTTAAATTTCTCGTAATTTCTTTATTATGTGAAAATTGATTACATATATTTTTTCACAAACTTAACATGTACGTGTTACTAACTTTGTTATACACATTAGGTTCTCTTGTTTTATTTGGAGTAAAAAATGCAAAAAAAAAAATTTATCTAATATTTGGTATAGAAACTTGACCGTACTAATTCAAAACATTTGAACCACTAAATTGAATTAAACATAATTTTAAAAATAAAACCGTCACACTATAAATATATATGAGCCATACACATGGACACTAAAAATTTAAAGTTACTAGTAGTTAATTGTTAGATAGCCACTTAATTGGTTTTTTTTTTATAGAAATGATACGTACAATAATGAGTACAATCAAAATAATGAGTACAATCAAGAGAAAGAAAGAGAGAAAAAATTGAATCTTAAATGTAATAAATAATATGATGAACAAAAAAATAGACATTATCCTAAAGAAAAGATAAATAAACAAAAAAAAATTAGAAAATGTTATTTATACAATAATTTATACTACAACAATTTGTACAACAATATTTTTTTTTGTCTATCTCTCTCCTTAACAACATTTATTACATGGAATAATAATGAAGAGATAAACACAAAAACTAATATTCTATAAATTGTTGTAGGAATTGTTATAGATATGTCATATCTCAAAATAATACTGTGTAAATTGTTATATGTGTGATATGTGTATCATATCTCAATATATTATATATCAAAATATTATATATATATATATATATATTTTATCTTTTAAATCTTAGATAATTTATATATACTTGTATATTCCAGATTTACGGTTCTCACACAATTTGTAATTACTTATATATCACATGTTTTCAAAACTATACTTCTCTTAGTTTTTGAAGATTTTTACTTAAGGCGTGAGCATATTCAACATGTTGTTGAGAAGTAGGTTTCATTTCATAATCTACTTTATGACGACCTCCGTCCAGCTAGCTCGTAAATGTAGGAGTGAATTCATTGTCGCAGAGGGAATTCATTGTCGCAGGTGGTACCCTACCGTATAAAGACATGCATACAAAACCAATTTCTGTTCTTTCACATACATATTGTATAAATATAATTAAGAGGGATACGACTAAGGTCCAGCCCTCTCCGTCAATAATGATAACCTTTAGATTGATCTAACGGTTGAGAGATAAAAACTATAAAAGTATAATTTCAAATCATAGATTGATACTTATAAGTTATACCAACAGAACAAAGAAAGCCTGTTTCTTGCCAGAAGAAAAAAGTGTTTCTGAAAAGGAAAAAAAATAAAGCAAATTCAATTCGGAAGTATAATTTCAAATCATAGATTGATACTTAAACAAATTATTTAATAAACAATATACTATTAACTATTATATATTACAATTTTTTATACAAATAATAAAAAATATATTAAATATTTTTATTAATACTGAACATTGATATATACTATTAATTATAATTGCTAATTAGTCTAAACTTACAATATTTATTAAAAAATCCGTTTACTTAGTACTACTATTCCGGTTCTTTCTTTTCTTATTTTCTTTCTTGTTTCAAATATACCCTTAATCTTTAATTAAAAGGATTTTTTTCATTCATAATTAAAGGGATTACACAACAGGATAGTATAAAAATTGTATTTATATGTTTATTAAATATTCATAAATTTAATTGTAAAAAAAGTTCTTAAATTAAAAGGAAACTTCATATATATATTTTAAAAAAAATTAAAAAAAAAGTGCAACTCTTTATGTAATACTTGGGACAATCCTTTTTAGTAGCATTGATTGGTGTCTACCAGTATGAAGATGGGAAAATGGCCCTCATTGTATTCATATACATTTTATTTTTAATTGATTGCAACAGTTACTTCTATATTTGTAATCGTGTGACTAATTATAAAGAGAGTATAATTTAGTTAATTGAATAATGTGTGTAAATTCATTATACTTTCAAACGGTCGGAGTGGCTACCATCCTTTTAAAGTATAAGCAACATGCAAAAGAAAAATATGAATGCCGACTAATGTCACCATCTCTCTCATGTAACCAAATATTTTAGGTTATCTATAAATATGTAAGCAAAAAAAATTTTAACCAACAATTCAACATCAATGATAGCTAAACTTAATGAACAATGTTGAAAGGATAAATCACTATTACAAAGGAAAAAGCTTTTAATATTGTTTGTTTTTGACATTTTAGATTGATTAATATTTAGCAAGTGTATGTAAAAATTAACCACGGATTGGCTTATGAGATAGTTGATATTTTTTTAAGCTATACTTCTTGATCTTGTACCCGGTTCCTGGTACTGCTGGTTGGTACCTACTATTTTATTTATATACTCTATTATTTTTGCTGACAAAAAAAAAGAAGATATCATTGTTTAGATCAGTTTTAAAATTAATGCAAAAATACTCTCTACATTGCAATAGTAAGAAACACTAGGATCGGTCAAGTGAAGAGGGTTTGACATAGTATATAGATATGAACCTCAGGATCATTGCAAAAAAAAATTATAATTATAACTGATCTAAAAAGTTAAACTTTTTAGATTAATTGTGGTCACAGTCAGCGTTAGCCCTTTTTATAAGTCATTTTATATTAAATATTTTTTCTAAAATATATACGTAATTTATTAACAAAATTTTTAATAAAAAATAAATAAAATTATGTTTGACAAAATTAGCTAAAAAACTATATTGAAGCTGAAAAGATAGTTGAAAGCTGAAAAAATTAATTAGTAGCTGATAACTTTTAAATTAACTTATTAAATCATAAGGATGTTTGATAAAATTATCTATTGAATTAATTGAAAAGTATAAAATAAAAAAATAAACATATTTATATGATATTTATATAATTTTCAATTTTATTTTATTGATAAAAATATATTTTAAGGTGTTATAATTTTAATTTTTTCAATTAACTTTAAACTGTTGTAATTTTTATTTATAGATAAATTATTTTCATTAATTTTTAGTTTAAATTATTACATTATTTGTATTAAGTATTCTACTACTAATCTTATACTATATCCTAAAATACTTGGGGTTTATTAAATAATGTTTTATTAAAAACTACACTGTGAAAGAATATTTGGGTATTCACCTGAAAAAGTTTGAAACTCTGTTAAAAATGCTTATAATGGACTTAGTTATATTTATCACATATTTCAAAAGTATCAATTCACTGTTTGCACTTCTAATATGTGTTTGTAGTTATTTTTTTATAATCACAATTAGATGAAAAGATTCAATTAAAAATAAAATTTAAAATCCAATTAAAATTTTCTAAATAGCTAGTTAAAAATTTAATAAACATATAGGACCTCGCGAATCAATTTAGTCTTTTTCTTTTTGTTTTACACACCATGCAAAACAAGGGAGCTATTTGTACTTCTCACTACTTTTCCTTTATCGGGGAGGGGATCTCCTGCAGCGAAAAAAAACACAACCACTTCCTACCATGTTTCAATCTCACCCTTAACTTTTAAAAATATTTATTCTATAATAAAAATGACTATATGAATAAAATATAATAATAAATGGTTAAGATCCTTTGCCGCGGTAATATGACTGCGGAGGATCCGTTTCCCCTTTACGTAGGTCAATGTTATTCAAGGATGATGTAAGCCATGACCATGTTTGTAGCCATGACAATGTTTGTGCTGTGACGTCGAAAAACATGATTGTGATGACGTCAAATACTTAACGATGGCTTTTTTAAGTTTGTTATTCATACTTCTACTTCTAGTATTTTGTTTAAATTTCACATGATATTTTTTCCTTTTTCATTCTATAAAAGAATTTTTTAATTGTTTACTTCACATTATACTTAGACTTCATTCTTCCTATACAATCTAATAGGAATTAGGTACAATAGAAATTAGACACATGCTGATCATATGACTTTTAATGAAAATTTATGTCTAAAATATTTTCATCTTCTTCCTCTCAACCTAAAAATATTTTAATACTCTTACTTTTTTTTGTTTTTTATATTTAAATCCAACTTTGAACTCACTTTGTTGGTATGCAGTATTAGCACATTTCCTCTCATCATTTATTCTACTAACATACATATGAACTGAATTCTGATTTTCAACAAACATTTTCATTTATTATGTTCTTGTGGTCCCAAACATCAGCACTATTTTAATCAACAATAGTAAACAAATGATTTTCAGTTCATCCATTGTGTTTCATGTGGTCTCAAATATCAATACTATTTTAATCAACAATAATAAATAAATGATTTTCAGTTCATCCATTGTGTTTTCTGTTGTCCCAAACATCAACACTATTTTAATCAACAATAATAAATAAATGATTTTAAAAATCATAAGTGATCACAAACTGATCTTCCATTGAAAACTCATTCATAAATAGGCAACAATAAACAATCAAAATTAAATAATGTTAAAAAGTAACCTATATACAATGTCCAATGATCACTTACAAGTATAACGTAGCGTGAACAGAAATTATGGAACAGGAAGAAAAACAGAGTGCTTGTGAACGTTGAAAAGGAAGAGAAATGAAGACGCTCATGAACGTTGCGAACTAAAAGAGAAACAATGGAAAATTCATGAACTGGAACAAGAACGATGACGAACTCGCGAACGGTGAAAAGGAATGGAACGTGAACGTCGTGAGAGAAAGAGAAACTCGCACCCCCTGAACACTGAAGAAGAACTCGCTAACAAAAGAAATATGAACAGTACTTACTAATGGTGAAGAGGAATGAAAAAGTGAATTATAAATTCTGAAACTAATTAGGAAAGAATAATTTGGGTTTTACAATTAAAATGTAAGAGTAATTTTGTCTGCTCATATATTTCAATTGTCGTTAGTTAATAGTATTAATATAGGGAGATAAAAATAATATGCAAAAAAGGAAAAATATCAGGTAAAATTTGAGTAAAACATAGAAGATGCGAGTATAATTTGCTCTAATATTATTATTGTTCTTCTCGCCTCCTACTTTATATCAATTCATATTATTTTAGTCATGGCCGTCCATTTTGTCTAACGTTATTATGTTTGGAGTCTACTTGATAGTTGGATAGAGTCATCTCATCAATTTTATTTATCACATTAACACAAATTTAACTGTGTTAAAAAAAAATTAAAATAAACACTTTTAAAAATTAGAAAATCAAATTAAATTAAATCAAAATAATAAATTAGAGGAAAAAATTATTTTAACCTTATTTTTTTTCTAGGGAGAGGGGTTATGCGGCTACTCACTTATTATGAGAGAATTAGGATTTGACCTCTTTATTCATCCAACAACCACCCCTAAAAATTGCTAAATTAACTCTATCTTAATTTTAGGCAGTTTCTATTTTTCTAGCATTGGTTATGTTTATAAATAATATAACTTCCTTGCAACAAGTTACATGGAATCTGCCGTAAAAAAAGTCACATGAAACCTTAATAAATAGTACATAAGCAAATCATAATAATTAAACAAGAGAGAAATTTTTGTATCAAGTTTTATAGCACACTTTGTTTTATATATATTGAGTAAAAAAATTATATGTATTTACCTAATCATACGAATTGTGTGTGAGATTTTAAAAATTAATGAAAGATTATCTTAATTTCATGAAACTATGTGTCTATTTATGTTAAAGTATAAATGTGAATAAATATAACTAGTCATCAAAGATTATGAGATAGTGACTTTATTTATTAAGAGTCATGAGATGTGATTTTTAACTAAAGTTATGAATGTAACTTCAGCACGAGTCATGACATGTATTTTTTTGAAATGTCAAATTCTTTCACCAAAGAAATGAGGTGATATATAAATAGAACAAATCTACATAAAATTCACCATATTCTTTCAAAGCATTTCCTTTCTTACTCCTAAAAAAATCATTTCCTTTCTTATTATTTTGTAAATTGTCATTGATGATATGCTTGATTATGTGCCATTCATATCAAAGAACTCCATTGTATGTTGGAGACGATTTGCCAACATATTATACATTGCATCCAATTTATATGGAGTTTATTTGGGGTGAATCAAACCTAAAAGTTTGTTATTACACATACCTTGTGTCTTCTCTCTTCTTAATTTCTTGAGTAATCATATTACCAGTAGTTGCACCAACGAATTGCACGTCATAGATTATGTTTAGCAAAATTATTTAAAAAGTTAATTACAAACTGAAAAATTAACTGATAGATAAAAATTGTTAAGCTAACTTATCAAATAATAAGGTTTGATAAATTATTTATTTAAGTAACTGATAAATATAAAATGATAAAAATTACATGTTCAAATGATACTTTTTATAAAATTCAATTTAATTTGATTGATAAAATATATTTTGGGGTCTTTATAATTTTTTTAATTAATTTTAAACTCTTATAATTTTTATTTATGAATCATTATTTTGAATATATTGTTTGGTTTCAATTATTATATTTTTCATATTGTATATTCCACTACTAATATTTTACAATACCTTAAAATATTTCCAAATTAAATCAGTATAAAATAGTAAAAACACACCTAAGCAAATATTATACTTATTTGCGTAATGGTTAAAATGTCTTAAAAATATAATGAAATTTACCTCATTTAAAAAGGTTAAAACACAAATTTAATATGTATTATAAGGACAAGAAAAAAATAAATATAAAAAATTAGAAACTAAATTTTTATAATAAAAAATGCTAATTCAAATAGAATATAAAAAAGTGTTACTAGTTATAAAAACTTGTTTAACTACCAAACATTATTTATAAGATCAAACAAGTTTTTTGAATTTATAAGAACTAAAATTTAACCAAAATGTTTTACTAAACATAATTTTATTTGGTGAATCTTTTTTCAAATAAAAGAAAATAACATGATTTTTAATGAATAAGAAAAAATATGTTTGAAGCAGACAGTTGAAAAATAGTGTTATTAACCATTTGATCCACACTCAACTAGTAAATCACAAAAACAAAAAAAACTAGAAGACTAAAACATACAAGAATTTTTTTTTTCTGGATAGTGGAATTGTCTTATTCACTTATTAAATGAAACTACTTGTAGAAAAAAAAAAGAATATTTGTTTATAACAAATTAGGAAGTCAGAAATTTATAATTAATTTAATAGAATACATTGGGCCATGGTGTGTTTTTTTAATTCTCGGATGCATGAGTGGTTTGAGTTATTTATTCATCCAACAACCATCCTTAAATTTTGCTAAATTCTATCATAATTTTGCAAATCACAATAATTATACGAGATACAATAATTAAACCCTGAAGTACAACGACTACACACTCACATTCAACTAGTAAATCATTAAAAACATGAATACTAAAACTTACATAGAGCTAATGAAATAATTATTTCTACCATAATATTCCCCATCTTCATCAGGCAATTTACCAAGTCTTGAGGAACCAGAGCAGCTATAAACGGCGCAGTAAGTTTGCAGAGCCGTGAAAAGCAAAAATACGAGACCCCCAACAGCTGTTAAGAATGAGCCAGACGTATACTTTTTTATTATCCTTTTCTGCTTCTGTTTACTCTCGAACTTGGCCTTAACTTTCTGAATCACTTCATCCAACTTTGGAGTCTTGGTAGGCCTAATCGATTTGCTCATTCCATTGAAAAGGTCCGTGATTGCTTGATCGGTTAACTCGCTTACAATGATTTGGCTATCTACCAAAATCTTCACATCCACAGGAGTGTCTATAATAGCTCTCATCAACTCAACGTACCTTGTGAAGACCAAGGGGGTGTTTGATTTAATTAATGTCTCGTAAGCCACGAGGTTTCTGATGATCACTTCTGAGTTGACATCCACTCTGATACGCGGCAAGTAAAATATGCACTCTTCGTCATTGAAATCAATGGATAATTTGCACTCTTCTGAGATGGCGCCACTTTCAGCTGGTTGGAAGGAGATCCCAGCTTGGTGGAGTTCCACCACAGATGGAATCATTACAACGGGTTCAACATCCTTGTCCGAATCTGTTGATTGCTGCGTTTGGCTGATAAGCAAAACACTTCCAACCAAGTCTTTCAAGGTTTTCAGGCATGGTTTATCAAATTTTGCATCCAACTTGCATAGACAACTGTGAAGGCCACCAAGAACAGACGGTATTAAGTTTTCCCAAATGAATCTTAATCCCTTCATAACCTGAGGAAATATTTTAGATTTGACCCAATAAAATAGCTTCATAACCTGACCAAAAATGAGGTAAAAAATATATCCCAGAACAAAGCATGTTAACAGCAGAATGAAAATGATGTTAAAGCATCCGGAGCAGCATATTCTTATCATACCATTAGCTGGAACTTGATCATGAGCCCCAGTTCCAGTCCCAGTCCCGTCCTCCTCCTCATCCTGAGCCCCAGTTCCAGACCCAGTCCCGGCCTCCTCCTCATCCTGAGCCCCATTTCCAGTCCCGGCCTCCTCCTCATCCTGAGCCCCAGTTCCAGTTCCGGCTGAAACTTGAACCAGAGCCAGAGCGTCAGCTTGAGTCTCAGGCTTAGGTTTAGGTACAATCAAATGGTACATGAGATCCAACAAATGATGATGCCCTTCTAGTGCTAGTTTATTGGGCAGCTCTTCAAACTTGACAAGTGGACACTGTTGTTTACAAAAATTATGCACGTTTGAACTTAGAGCCTCATCATCTGATTGAATTTCGTTGACTCCAGTGATCTGCTGAAGAACATGAAAGGGAATCTGGTTCTCAAGCTTGAAAACCTCCCTGATAAGAGCACTCCTGGTCAACTCTACCCCAGCAGTGTTAAAGAAGGGTATGGCTAGCTTTCCATTTAAGAAGAAAGAGAATCCTGACCCGCCGTCAGAGTTGTCGCTGCTGAAAAGGGTTATGAAAGCCAACAAGAACAAGGCATCGACCGTGAGCACGTGGAAGAGGGTATTGGTGTTGTTATCATATGTGGATTTGACATCTGGGTGGTAGAAACTTTGAATGTGTGAGTCAAACTTTGAGATGCGTTGTTGGAATAGTTTCATGTTGGATAGGAGGTCTTTGAGGACCCTCTTGGCTGCGGCCAATTTACGATCATCATCCATGAGCATGAGCTCTTCACGAGAATGATGGTATGGACCGAGGCCCACAAACTGAGGGACGAAAGCTTCCTTCTTGCTGCAACTCAACGATTCCGGGACTTCGCAGATGCAACAAACTGCGAGGGAATCTTCCATAGCAAGCTCTGTCACGGTAATCTTTACAATCGAGTCACAGATTCTGGTGCTCCAATGACGGGAATCACTGGAGCTTTGTGTTGATTCGAGGGCTACGTTAGAGCTCATGATGATGCCTTTGCTTTCTGGTTATGGCCTGGGTTTTGTTTCACTCTATATATAAAATAACTAAGATAAAAGTGATTACATCCGTTAGTTTACTATCAATTTGAAAAGTCAACTTTCTATGTTTGTTGCGAATTGCGATTACAAAAAGCAAACAAATTTTTATATTAATTATAGTTACAAGTGATCTAGAAAATAACTTCCTAAATTAGTAGTGAAAAAAAATCATGTAACAAATCACTTTTACAAGTATTTTTTAAATTAACTAAATTAGAAAGTATTGACAATATATATTATTTAACATTCACTTTTCCTTCTTTCAGCTCGCTCTCTTCTTTTTTCTTATTGATTATCCTCTTATTCAGTTCTCAATTCACATTCTAGCTGCCCATGAATGGATTGACAAAATAAAATCTCCTTTTTAAGTGGGGAATAGTATATGAAAAGCATTTCATATTTTGGTAAGACTTTTGAGATAGAACAAGATACTAGTGGAATTGGCATTGAAGATAATCATGCAAGAAGGTGGGAACGGATTGAGTGATTTAATTTGGCTTTTTGGTGAATTTCTCTCATTTTGGACCGTTACATTAATTAAATGGTCTAGATTTACTCACTTATGTTAAAAGATATTTTTAATTTATTTCTTAATCTAGTTTTTAAATTTTTAAATTATAAAAATATTATTGAGTGTGTAGATTAATTGGTACATAATTATTTTACTTTAACCTATGATCTTGAGTATTGTCCAAATTGTTATTTGTTCTAAACAAAGTTATAGTGTAAAATTGTCAAAAAAAATTAACAAATATTGAACGGTTAATTAGATTTTTTTATCATAAAATTAAAGAAAATTCTAGCAATTTAAGAACTATTACTAGTTGAAATGATCTTGTACCGGTTAATTTATGTACACTATATCTCTTATGGTTTTAAAGTATAAAAAGAAATTAAATAAAAAATATTTTTTAAAACTAGTGGAAAATCTGGACCATTAAATTAATCTAATGGTCCATGTTATGGTGTAGGTCACAAGGCACAGAACATATGAGACTCAAAGGGAAGAATTACAAGATGAAGGTGGAGAGAATTTGAGGGGGAAAAAATCTATCTAATAATTCAGTGTGAAATGAGTGTGTTAGGTGTATTCAGTTATAGTTCCAATATTTACAGTGACTGATTGGATCCTTCCTGGCCATATATCAGACTACTACTAGTGTCTACTTACGTTAAGGTTCCTACTCTTTTGGGTCCAGTTGTAATGTTGGCTTTGTTGCCTTATGGGTAAGACGCCTTAAGTTGAGTCTTAATTTTTTCTACTTGGGGTGACCTTTTAAGTGTTAAGTTGATATTTATTTCATAACAATTGTCTTCGATTTGATATTATTTTATGTAAACAATGTCGGTTTTACAAGTGTAATGACTATTCATCCCAAAAGAATTACTCCGAGTTGATATTACTTTATGAAAACAATACCGATTTTATAAGTGAAATAAAGATTTACCCGAAAACATTATAAAATAAGGAAAAGTCACCAAATTACCAAATCCAAATTCCTGAATTCGTCCCCGCAAGAAGATGTTAAAAAATAATATATTGAAAGACACAAGAAATTAAATTAAACCAGTTAGTTGATATTAAAAATATAAGATAATACATCATATACATTTTAAAGATAATATATATAAAATTAGTTTTTGATATTTTGCACAACTTATTAAATTATTTAATCGATATTAAAATTTAAAATCATAAGAGGATATACTAAGTACATGTTAGGAGTTTCGTGAGAGGAGAGTATTAAGTAAAGTATTTAAATGAAAATGAAAGTAAATGTGAGGGAGAATGAAATACGTCCTGAGAAAGAAGATAACATTACACATTTATATGTATAAAGAGATTAATTAAATCATTATCCCGAAAAATCAACACCTCATCTCCTTAAACTAAGCTCTTTGACCCAATTAGAGAAACCCGCCCCATTTCAAACCTTAAATTGATAGGCTTTACCTTAAGTAAAAAAAAAATCTTACGTTCTCTAATCTCTGATATTGTTTTTTCCGGATGAACAAAGATTCCCACTAACAAAAATAAACGTGGGAATTTTTTCATGCACTAGTCAACTCTTATATATACTATTTAAGTAAAAGAAAAAATTGAAAATACCCGAACCTTACGAATTTCTACGAAATCATTTAAAAATTATGGCACATGGAGGTCTTGAATCTACAAAGACGCTTCAACCAATTGAACTAATAGGTTAATTATGTTAAAAAATAATTAATGTTGTTATATATAACACTAAATTTTTTAATATATATTTAATATATATATATATAAGTTTACATAATAAATTTTGTAACAATTAATTTTGATCTATTAATGTATTTTTTTACATATATAAATTATAGGTTTAATAAAAATTTATATATGTAAAAAATACATTATTAGATCAAAATTAATTATTACAAAATTTATTAAGTAAACTTATATGTATATTAAATATACATTATAAATTTTATTGTTATATATAGCGACATTAATTATTTTTTAACATAATTGATCTTTTAGTTTAGTTGATTGGAGCGTTGTATTAATAACGTGAATGTCTCAGATATGAGACATGTTTATGCTATTATTTTTAAATTATTTCGTAAAATATATTTTAACATATTTCGTAAGACTCGTATGAATTGCCAATTCATAATGTTCTTACGGAAGGATTTCAATTTTCCCTTTTACTTAAATGGTGTATGCGATATTTTTATTAGTGCAGGGAGAAATTCTCAACAAACGTTCGGTTCGCATTGCCAACGCAGCCCATTTACAGTTCAAGATTGGGCCAATACTTGTTTAAGCTTAACGTAAACTTTAGAATGGCATTAATCTTTAATTTGATAAAAAATAATTTTTCAATACGTTAATGATATTAATTTTGTTTAATATTTATTATTTTAAATATATGGTAAGATTCAAGTTACAGTCCAAGATTGACCAATATTTGTTTAAGCTTAACGTAAACTTTAGAATGGCATTAACCTAAACTCATCTTTCAAAAAAAACCTTTATTATTTTTTTTTTATCAGAAGTATATAAGAGCTAGCTCTCCACACTGCATCCCTACACCTAGGGATACTACTTATAAACCATATTTTTTTCCGGCTAAAATCATTGGATAAATTAACTCAAGAAGAACGATGGAAATAATTTATCCATAAAAAGATTATATCTTGACTTCACTAAAATAAAAACCATCTGAGATATGATGCCAAATCAATATTACATCCTTATGCTAGTTTTTCATAAGGAAATCTACAATCCACATTAGAATGAGAAAAGATAGAGAACATCAACTATTATCTATTCCACTAACTAGCTAGTATTTTTTGTCAATTTAAGTCTTCCACCATAAGAAGACTTTGTCCTGTATCTTCACCTCTATATATGGACTTTTTACGATTGACCACATAAAGAAGTAACTTATCCATCCAAATTCTAATGTCTGTTACCGTTCCCTACTCTCCATCCATCCATCAATCACCCACGTCGAGGATGGCATGCTCCTCCCTGTGAAACTTGGTTTATGACTCTCAAAAGGCATGTAAAATTGAAGTATTTAATTAATATGTTATGTTCCAAGATGGGTTACCCAGAGCCAAATTGGATTAATGGTTTTATCCCCTTCTACATTCTCATCCCAATAGAATTTGCTTATCATTATCTCAATTTGTTCACAAAGTAAAATATACAGAGAAGCACCTAATAATTCATCTATCAAACCTCAAATTAATTGTTGTAAATATTTTTAAAAAATGCTTGCATTTCAAGCAGGTTTTAGTATATTGTATTGTTTTAAAATATATTTATTGAGTTGCAAAAAAATATATAAAGGAGATTATACTGTACATCAACATTGTCCAGGATTAAAAGATTTAAAAGGATCTTAAAGTTGATAAAGATTAACTATTCGTTCCATTCACAAATAAATTATGGGACAAAAAAAAAAAGTTGTTTGGTATGCTTTTGTGATACATAAAAGTGTCGGCCGTTATCCACTTGCAGTTGAAGGGGAGTGATCTGTTGTTCATAATAAAGAAGAATTAAAGGTGATATTGTAGTTTTCTTTTATTGGATGGTTCCCACTTCCCATCATATATGACGAAAAAAACCTGTGCCCAAAAAGGTAATTCTAAGGCTTTATTTGAAAACTAATCCTAGACTGCGCATTATGATGCACTTTGAGATTAAAAAACGATTGGATTGGGTTTATCATATCATCCATATGTGTCAACATTTAATAATTTTGATAAAAAAAAATTGTAAGATAGAATCATAAGTTTAAAAGTTTGTTTAGTATGAGTTTATTTTATTAGCTTATAAAAAATAAATTAACTTGTATGTTACTAATTTTTCTTAAATCAATTTATCTTCACAAATTCATTTGAATTTTTTTTTACCCTTTTTATTCAATTTAATTTTGTTTACCTATTTTAACATTCTTACACACACTAGATGACATATTTATTTCTTAGTTATTATGAAACTTGAAATTCTAATATTTTTTTATTTTGTTTGATGTTAAACTATTTATTTTAATGAACTAATATATTATTTGTTTTTATTCTTATTTAAAAAAATATTTGGTTACCAAGCAAAAGTTGATAAATAATCAAAATTATAAAGAAAAAAAATAAAAAATGATATTATTATTAAAAATAATTGTAAACAATATAAATTTATTTAAATTTAATAATACTTTTATTCCAAAAAGGAAAATTTTGATTTTAAAAATCTTAGTTTATTAAAAAATGATTTTAAATAATATGAATAAAATCACCAAATCTTACTATTCTTTTATAGTACAAAATTATCATCCAACATTTTAAGATGATGGATCTTATTAAAAATATTAAATATGTCATTTTATGTTATTTAACATTTATCAGCTACTTTATCAGTTAAGATTATCTAACACCTTTAATTAAACCAATTAATTTATAATTTTTTAGTTTTTCAACTCCTAATTTGTAGCTTATAAGTTTTCAATTAGTTTTAACAAACATTATTATAACTATTTTCTTGAGTTAAAATCTGACGTGCTTTAACATTTTTATACACTTATTCTCATCCTATTAAAACATATAGTTGATTTTGGATGAATTTTCAAACCCCGGTGCTTATAGAGAAATAACCATTTTTTTTGTAACTTCTTGAAGTAGTTCAAACAAACTATTAAGGTTTAGTTTTCTGAATGAATCTGATCAGTATCAGTATAAGGCCTTGAACTTATACATGTTAATACCCCGAAGTTATTCAATAGGTTACTTGATGGTTTTACTGTGTTTGCTTTGTTATGTGCTACTCTGATAGGACCAGCGCACACCAAAATGTCTGTAGAGAATATAATTATAAAGGTGAACCTGAGGCGTAGTAAGTATAAGTTACACTCTATTTTACTGTATGTAGCATACTAGTTTTCTTTAGATAAAATTCTTTAGGTATTTTTGCTGTACTTCTTTTATTAGAATTAAACTTTCATTTCGATAATTGTTATTGATTTTTAATAATTTTTACCAGTTTTTAACACAAAATAACTGAATTTAAATTTTGATTTTTTTTCAACCGAATGAAGAATGGAGATATCTTGGTTGGGCTTAGATTTGGGAAAAAAATTGTTTTTATTTGGTCAACTTAAATTCGGCTGAGTTCCATATCATAACACGATTTCTTAGATGTATTTTTTAACAGTGAAGATTGTTTGTTGCACACTCTAAGTTTTGTCAAGTGACAAAAATAATGTTTAGCTTGAAAAAACAGTTTTACACAAAGACAAGCGGAACATTAAGTTGATTCATAGGTTGTGACTCAACTCCACGTGACGTAAAGGGACATGTACACTTTGTATTGACAATAAAAAAAATGGAATAAACAAAATTTAAAAATAATCTAATTTGTTTGTCGAAGTGTAAAAGATATATTATTTCCATATTATTAAAAGGTAAAAAATCATTGAATTCTTTAAAAGAAAAAATAAGTATATATTGATAATGTAAAAAAGAAAATTACAATATCATCAAATTGTAAACTATTATGTATAATAATAATTTGATAATGATCATCCTAAAAGTCACACCAAAATTAATTTTACATTGAGAATATAAAATCTTTTCCAATAACAATCCATATCCATTAAAGTTACTTTTGAAATGAATGTTCTATCACCTAAATTTTTGAATTGTCAGGATTGACAAGGTTCATATATTAAATTATATGGTAAAATTTATTTTTTTAAAAACATAAGACTTAATTATGATTTAGTACCTGAAATTTGGGATGAGTCTATTTTGGTCTCTCTCTCTCTCCCTCTGGACCATTTTAGTTAATGAAAGTGGGGGAACATAGCATGTGAATGCAGGCACATTGCAAACGGGCCCACCCAAAGAGAAGCAGAAAATGACAAGAGCAGCATGCAGTACAACAATGGACTTACATGGCAAGGAAACGGGCTATTAAGAATTGCTAAATATTGAAAAAGAAAAAAAATGATTGCATAAATTCACAATTACAGCTCAAGCTAATTCTGCCGTATTATAGAATATGAAAAAGAAAAACAAAGTTTTTTGGACAAGGCTTTGTTGTTGTAACATGACACACCAAGCAAAAGAAGGGCAAATGGTAATTTTCTAGCATATAAACTATGGCATTTATATTAATCAGTAATAAGTAAGGAGAAAATTTATATATACCCTCCTCAGGATGAATAATCTCAAAGTGAGCACCATATTGTCTCTAGCACTGCAAAAGGAAAAACATAAATATTATTAAAAGCATAAGGCAAAACAAAAAAAAAAAAATCAGAAATAGACAAATCACAAAATGAGATTACAAATTGCAATTTGCAACCATTTGAAAATTTGGAATGGGGTACTTTTCTTGCTTAAAGAGGTAATTCTCTGTTTTACTTAGAGATTAAAGAATAATGATTCCAAATGCATTGTAAACAAATTAATAGTAACACATTATAAGTTTGTTCACTTGTCTAGTTTTCTTTCTCTTATCCAAAATCGTCTTAGAATGTCAGAATTCTAAGATAGTTTCTATCCAAAATCATTTTAGAATGTCATATTTCTAAGACTATTTTTATCCAAAACTGTCTTAGAATATCAGAATTCTAAGATGATTCTTATTCAAAATCGTTTTAAAATGTTAGATTTTTAAGACGATTAAAAACCTGACATTTTTAACTTTCTTTATTTAAATAATAAAATAATCTAAGATTGTTCTGGTAGAATCGATGTTAAAATCAACAAACTAAGATGTTTTGAAAACCGTCGTGGAAAATCAACTTTCCACGACGTCAACTTCAAATACGGTTTTTGAACCGTTGTGAAAGGTGTTAAACAACCGACATGAAAATCATTTTTTTAGTAGTGTGATGTTGAACAATTTGCAAATTTTTTTTTACAACGTTTTAATTTTGAAAAGTAAATTTGTTACAAATTTTATTGAATAACATTGCATAAACCTTCAAGAAAAAAAACCTTTATTGCAATAAGCTCTTCATCCGATTGTTTTTTAGCATGTTCTAAAAACTTTCAATTCCTACGATAACTTGGAGTAAAATAATTTTCAAACGCACTCCTGTATGAGAGATTTCTATGTACATTTTCTTTGTATTTGTATTTAAATACATGGACTGTCATGAGTGAAGTTAATGACAGATCTAGCTAGAATTTGAAGTTTGAGGAATGATCTATTTTAAAAAATAAAAATAAATAATTATTATCATGAGAGAAAAATTAGAGACAAGATTCAAATATATAAAATTAGGAAGAATAAAATATATACATTCATGATACTTATATGTAATTTTTTAAAAGTAATGAGATATATGTACACCCTCCGTTTAAGATTGAATGTATCACTGAATGAATTCATAACATAGCTTGAAACAGCTGACACGTGTAATTGCATTATTTTCATGAAGAACTAGTATGATTCCTATGCGTATGCACGGGTGGAGAGTGTGTGTTGTTTGAGTTTAATCATAAAATCTATTAAATAATATAGATTTATGTGAATAATGATTGAAAATGTTAATAAAAAAATTTTGCAAAAATTATTCTAGTGTCTTATATTATATGTTAATTATATTGTTACAAATTTATACATATAAATATGTTAAATGTAACATATTTGTATGAGTAACTATTATTTTGGAATTGTAAATAATTAAAGGATAATAGATATTTAAAGAATGTGTTGTGATGATTGAACATACAAAAGTAAAGAAATCCGTTGATAAGAAAATATATATTGAAATGATAATATAAAGCTATTTGTATAAGTAGTTTAGTATGGTTATAACATAAAGTTGAACAATCTAAGTAGAGGAACATGTGATAGACAAATATGGAAATGACTGGGAAGCTTATTTGGGCAAGCATGAGCATTGCTCTTTTCAATTTCTCTCATGATACCTATAACCATATACTCTATGTCATCATGTTTGATACTAATGTAGTTTTTTCATTAAATGTTCTTATTCATTAACACTTTTGTTTTCATGGCAACTCTATTTTGCCTTGTCATGACGAATGATAGTGTAATATAAAAAATAAAATAAACTTGTGAAACCTAAATTCAGAGAACACGATAAATAAATTTTTCTGTTAATAGAGTAGATAATATATAAATGAAGTGATACAAAAAGAAAGAAAAAGTATGCATCAATCATAATATAAGAGAATTTGTGTACAATGAAATCAATAAACATGTCATAATTAGTTGAAAATAAATTTGGTATATATACAACTTGCGTGGTAACATAACTTTGATAAAAAAAAAAGGTCGGACCATAACTTTGATAAAAAAAAAATAGGACTTCAAAATGACATCATTTGTTGCTAGACAAAAAAATTAAGTTATGAACTTAAATTAAATAAAACAAATGAAAAAATTTATGCAAAATGATACTATTTTGTCCTTATGAAGCTTACAGATTCTATAAAATCTGTAATCTTGTAAGTTTTTTTTAAAGGATTAGGCAATCCATAAGTGTTCTTTTTTTTTACGAAATAATTTAAAATAATGGCCCAAGTAGATCTTGAATTTGAGACCTTCGCATTATTAATGTAACGCTCCAACCAATTGAGTTAATAGGCCAATTATGTTAAAAAATAATTAATGTTGATACATATAACATTAATTTTTTTAATGTATATTTAATACACATATAATTTTTTTATTATATTTTTTATTTAAAACTATAATTTTTATGATTTCTAGTGTGTATATTTAATACACATATAATGTAAATAAAAATTATATATATGATTTTTTTATTTGTGATAGACAAATGTGGAAATGATTGGAAATTATGATGATGAATTGCAAAAGTAAAGAAAGTCATTGATAAGAAAATATATATTAGAATGATAATATAAAATTATTTTTATAAGTAGTTTAGTATGGTTATAACATAAGAAAATTTGTGTACAATGAAATCAATAAACCTGTCATGTACGTCATAATTAGTTGAAAATGAATTTGGTATATATATATATATATAATTTGCATAAGTGACTGAATTTGTTGGTAACATAACTTTGATCAAATAAAGATAGGACCATAACTTTGATAAAAAAAAAGGTAGGACTTCAAAATGACATCATTTGTTGCTAAACAGAATATTTTCAGTTATGAACTTAAATTAAAAAAAAATTGAAAAACATTATGCAAAATTAATGTTTTGCTAGTAAATTTTTCACTTGTTTAGCTCTTCTCTTTCAATTTACCCAAGTAATATATTCATTTCTCTCTAGTTTGTCCTGCATCTTTTCTTCACTTATGTTTGTGACAATGCTCACTTTTATAAAGGTCATGTATCAAATTTAATAATTGAATATTCCATTGATTCTTTACCCGTTTACCTAAATTTTTACAATAAACATCTGTTCCCATTTACTTACTTTTTGTAAACAAATATAATTGAACTATTGATTATAAATAGGAGCAATATTAACAAAAGATAAGTAACAACAACTAAAGATTATATGTGAAAAAATCCTATATGATAAGATAATACGAAACCGACAGAATCAACTAAAAAGTTCACATATGACAATTCGTCTCAAAAGTGTCATAAATTAAAAAGCAAAATGAGAAATAAATACCCAAAAATGTCATTTTGATATTTGATCAAACACATAATTTGCAACCAATAAATCAGTCTAGAACAAAATCAAATAAATATTTTAAAAATTCTCCAATTGTCGTCTATTATTATAAAGACCTGTTCAGTATTTTTTCCATAAAATACCTTAACCGATAGACCATATCAAATAAACTCTTTAACAAATTTAGTTCATATTCACAATATTAGAGAAATTTTGATGAAGGAGAAAAAAACAATGAAAGCAATTAGGCCAAAACAAAATCAACCAAGAAAATAGAAAATAAGAAAATTATTCACCTTTTTTGCTACAGGTCACTATAAATCATGAACAAATATTGAAGAAGTTGTAGTCACAGTGGTTGATAAAGGCATATTCAGCTAGGGTTGCGATGTTGAATGGTTAACAGAGAAGAAAAATATTTCAGATCTGAGAAAATAAAGAAGATGATAAAGAAAATATTTGAACACACATAACTCTTTAAAAGGTAGTTAAGACAACATATCATCTAGACTGGAAAGATGTTTAAAAAACTTCAAGATCTGACATATTTATTAATGACAAAATGAATGTGAAGCAAAAATAAGAGAAAGAAAGAAGTGAAGTCCAATAATAATTTATTCTTTTTGTGATAATATATCTTTGTTGAAATCAGGCCATAAGCAATTGATCCACTTAAGATTTTATCTCTTGTTACGTCTGTGCAAACTTGTTAATAATTAGACTAAGTCAATTGAGATGAGAACCAACAATATTAAGAAATATGAAGGATTCAAAGTAGGAGATTATAAAAATATAAAATGAAAGGAAATCATTGCACTTTCCTAAACAGTTATTAAGTAAATAAGAGATGAATTACTATATCACCAGTGATTTAGAGTCTTTTCGAAAGAAAAAATTAAAATAATATTGAAATTTTGTATATTTTTAACTGGCCAGTACAATACCCTGCGTACATAGGTAATATACAAGTAATACCACTTGTTACACGTTAAAGAGATAACGTGTGAAAGAGATTAAAGAAATGATATAATAAGTATTTAAGATTTAAAAGAAAATATTAGTTTACTTATCAAAAAGGGATACAATTAGCAAGTCTTTATTTAGAAATATTAGAGTGCATTTATAAAAAGAGTGTGTAATTAACAAGTTTTAATTTGAGAATATTAAAGTGTACTTATTAAAAAGTGGGGCAATTAGAATTTTAATGTCTAATTACCATTTTATTCTTAATTTTGCCAAGTGTCAATCAACTGAAAATGGCAAAAACGGAATTTCATGTGCCTATTGTTTTAATGTAGAATGGATAGACCTGCAACTGCAGCTCGTACTATCACAACAAACTTTGCCTCCAATTAAATGGGCGGCATCGGTGGTACGCGGATTAGGTTAGGTTGGCCGCGGTAGTTCACATCACAATTAAATGGATTGCATTAAGTTAATCCATTAAATTAAACGTATATCTTTTCGTGTGGCTTAATTTGCGTTAGATCCGCTTAACCTGCTAGTTAGTAGCTATAACTGAATAATAAAAAATAAAAAATATGATCCAAAAGACTTAAAAAATTATAAAAACTAAAAGATTTCATAAGATTAATGAAAAATATAAAAATTCTATAACAGTTAACAATAATTCATATTTAAAATTAATAAAATATTAAACAATATTAGGAAAAAGTGTGCTGGTTGATCCAATAACTCATGGATCCCAACTCATACAGCCACCGAGTTCAATAAATCAAGACAAATGGAGCCGAACCTACATACCCAACTCTAGAGACTAGAGAAGTACTCACTGGTATTTGAATAATTTGAAGTGAAATTATGAATTGATACTGGTCAAGGGGATGAGTAAACGTTAAACTTGAATTCCAAGAGGAGGCTTTATAATTAAAGGGTTTTAATAATAAAAAGTAAGGAATATTAGTCTTTCATCCATGTATATATTATTTTTTTTCTTCAAATAATCTTATTTAACTTAAATGGATTTGGATCCTCTCCCTCGGCTCACTCTCTCTCCAGCCCTCTCCATCAATAATGATAACCTTTAGATTGATCTAACGGCTGAGAGATAAAAAATAAAAAAGTATAAAAATACAATAGGCATATATGTATTTCCTCGTATAAATTATATGTTATAACAACAGAAAGAAAGCGTGTTTCTTGCCAGAAGAAAAAA
>CM023960.1:36848011-36859091 GCA_013407115.1 Glycine latifolia
TATATATATATATATATATATATATATATATATATATATAACTACTATATATATAATAGATTTTTCTTTCATATATAACATCATTTTAAAATCATTTATTTAAGATTAATATTATAAAAATTCACCCAAACACATTTAAAATTTAAGAATTCATTTTATTGGGATTTTTTGTTGTACGTTATTTATAATTTTTAGAAAATCTTATTTACTCCCTGATAATATGATTTTAATATTAATTTTAGGATAAATATTTATTTTGGTCTTAAAAGTGTGAGCTAGATAAATTTGTCTTTAGAAAATAAAAAAATTAATTTAGTCTTGAATATGTAAAAAATATGATAAATTGATCCTAAGAAAAATTTATTAACAAATTAGTTTATACTTTACAACTTAATGTTAAAATGATAATAAAAAAATATAATTTATTATCAAATTGATCATTAAACATTATAAATTAATGACATAATTATCTTATAAATTTAACTATAAAATCAATTTGTCACACTTTTCAAATATTCAAAAATTATATTTGAATGATTCATTTTTCAAGAATTAATTTCTTAACATCTTACACTTAAAAAAAAGTTTATACCCTTAATTATTGAATAAAAATCCCTACTCGCTTGTATTCGCTTTTCAATCTATTACTCCAAACTCGCGACATATTAAGTATATATTTTTGGGAAAAAATTGCTGACATTTCCTTCGTCTTTAAGAAAACAAAATAGCATATGGATGCATACTTAAATTAGAATTAGAATTAAATACCCCCAAAACTTGAAGGCAGTGTGTTTACAGAGTTACAAAGTTAAACGTCAAATCTGATAGCCTTGTTGCAGTAAGGTTAGTCGATGAATTTTGGTCTACTCCTACCCAATATCCTGATCTGATTCATGAGATTTGGAGCCTCAAGGATAAATTTGTTTTCTGCATAAGCAGCCATATTCAGAGGGGAAAAAAATACCCTGACGGATAGTTTTGCTAAATTTGGATTATCTGCTTCAACTGGTTGTATGTTTTTCAATTTTGTTCCTGCTTTTGCTGTAACCTTCTTGATGGAGGAATTTTCTTTTGTTGACTCCCAATTGGAGATTAATTTATCTTGGGTCTGGGGTGTTTCTTTGCTCAGCCCATTCAACAAAAAGAAAAAGTGTGTTTATAATTTGTGTTTACTTTTTAATGAAATTAAAATTAAAATATTACCTTAATAATTAATGCAATAACATATGAATTTCTTCCTGATCATTTTATATATTAATCAAATAAACAAAAAGCACACTTTAAATAAAAAACAGCTGGTTAAAAAAACAGGCATATCAATACTTGACACGTGTCAGTCCAACTACTATCACTAGGGGCCTCAACGTAATTTCAACACATCGTCCAGCTGTGAACACATTTACCAAAGCCACCATAGTCTTTAAATTACCAAAACGCCCCCTCCACCATTTTTCCAGCTCTGCATGTATGCCATCAGAATTTCACAGCACACACTCGCTGTATTTCAATTCATTGTATCATTATTATTATTTTGTTTTTTTTTTTCTTCGAAACAAAACTCCAATTTCTTTTCTAAAAAAAAAGAAAAAAGAAAACTAAAAAAGAAAGAAAAGCTGAAGAAGATTAGAAGAAGAAGAATCAAACAAGAGTCCTAAACTTAAAACTTAAAAGGAAGAAATTAAGGTATCGTCTCCCTTTTTTGACCGAGTCAACCCACACGCAGCCACCTCACAAGTCACAACCACTCGGCGGCGTTCAATACGTCGTCTTTCCTCAACAGAAGAAAGGAGCTCGCGCCACTCTGAATTCTCGTGCGATCTGTTTTCCATTTCTTCATCCCGGCGAGTTAGTTGGTGTTGCTGTGATCGGAGATGATGGGTTCGAGGGGACTGTTCGGGTGGTCCCCGCCGCACATACAGCCTCTCACGCCCGTCTCCGAGGTGTCGGAGCCGCCGGAGTCGCCGTCGCCGTACCTCGACCTTGGCGCCGAGACCTCCGCGACTCAGCCTATGGAGGTCGAGGAGGAGATGGAGGAGGCCGACGAGATTGAGCCGCCGCCCGCCGCCGTTCCTTTCTCTCGCCTCTTCGCCTGCGCCGACCGCCTCGACTGGTTTCTCATGCTCGTCGGCTCCATCGCCGCCGCCGCCCATGGCACTGCTCTCGTCGTTTACTTGCACTACTTCGCCAAGGTTCTCCGGGTTCCACAGCAGGGTTTGCCGGAAGAGCAGTTTCACAGGTTTAAGGAGGTTCGTTTTCGTTTCAAAACCCTAGTTTCTGTTGTATGCAGCTTCTATATTTTAATTAGCTTCTGGTAATTTGATTTCGCTTACCTTAGGCAGTGAAATTAAGTCTTGTTGTGAACTGTGCTATTAGTTTTTGTAGTTTTTATGGACTTGGTTGCCGTGTAGCTTGAGGTAATTCAGCAATTAAACTTCCATTGAAAACTGACCTGACTACACTAGGCATATCATAGCATAGTCCTTCCCCTATTTCCCTTTATTGCAAGGGGTTTTTCTCCTGGTCAGTGTATCACACGGATCTTCCAAGTCGTTAGGGCCATGCAACTTTGTTCAGGGTTCCAAACTCAACATTGGCAACTTTGTGTGTTTGGTTCCTTGTTGATTACGCACATTCATGTCAATTTCTACATCAAAAACGTTAAACCTACAGTGTATGTATTGCTTCAAAAGCTCATGCGTCAAGGGGTTGGATGAGAAACCAAAGTTGTCATGGGACTTAACCTGACACATTATGATGCCTTTTTATGTTATATTTTGGCCTGTTCTTTTGTAGTTATAAATTTACTGTTTATTGGGTTAGTCAACACTCATCAATGATTTTATTACTTTAACATTTGGAGAGTGATGCTTGAAGTTTTTTTTTGTCTAGCATGAGTAAAGTGTTAAGAAAATGGGAAGAGTGGGAATCCAGAAGAAGGGCTAGGGGTGACGATGTGAGACATGGAATGGAAGGCTGTAAAGAAGAACTTGCCCCTCTCAACAAACCTGGGTTTAATGAGTGGGCAATTAGAGCCTGTTTGTCCACCTGCTGTCTGATGAGTTCGAGCAGCAGCGTGCCACTTGCTGGTTGCCTGGTTGGGTGTGAGACCTTGAGCTGCCATTAAAGGAACATCTTTCCTCTAATCTCGACTTTACATGAATTGTTGGACAGAAGTTTCATTGTGGTTATGTTTAAGGCAGGGCAATTTTTGGGCACGGGAAGGGATTTTAGGGTCGGTTCACTGGATATTAGTGTGCTGTGAACAGTAATTGCGGGTATATGGACGTGTAAAGGGTTTTGGAATTCAAAAAAGGATTAATCAGGGTATTGATGGGATGAATTTTATTGCTATGTGGCAAGGAAATCAAGTCTTGGGTGGAGTGCAAAACTTGAGAAAGTTGAACAATAGCTAAGAAGCAGAAGAAAATAAACCTAGGCATTTCACCTAGGGTTTATTCATAAAATGATTATTCATTTCATTTCTCTTTTTGGGCGAATATAAGAAGAAAAGCATTAACAGTTATTCAATAGGATGCCTACGACATATCCTCTAAGAATAAGGAATACAGTCCTTATATTATAAGCATATAGACTTCCTATGATGGTTGGGAAAGATATAAAATTAAAGTCCAATATCATCTAAATAACAAGCTAAGCCTGAATTCAACCTAAGAAAATTACCAAAATAGACTCTGCATAGAAAATTCAAAATTTGACAATTATGACTAAGTATGATATTTGGAATATTACAATTATCGTTGCAATGCTAAGTTGAGTAAATAATATTAAATTGAGGCAATCTGATCTTTAAACTTAGGCATTCTTTATGCTAGTGCATCTTGCATCACTAGCACTCAACTTTTTACAAATACATTACTGATATTAGCAGGTGTCCAAATAATAATTATGTAGAAGAAAAGTAGTTACATCATTTAGCATGGTTCAACCCACAAGTAATGAATAATAGGTTTGTGTTTTAAACTCGCTTCAACCAGGGAACTGAAGAGTATGACGGTTCATTTTTAAACTGGTTAATTCAGTGGTTGAACCGTATGACGTCATAACTACGTATTTAATTATTTCACAAGGCACTTAGTTTGTTAACCAGATGTGAAAAAGGGTCTTGTATGCTTATTTACCCTTGTTTCTTCTGCAGCTTGCTTTAACCATTGTTTATATTGCTGGGGGAGTTTTTGCTGCTGGTTGGATTGGTAAATTAATTACAAGTAATGTTTCTTATTAATGTTAATTTTAAGTTTCCTGCAATACTAATTTTTCTTGTTTAATAGAGGTTTCATGTTGGATTCTTACTGGAGAACGGCAGACTGCTGTCATCAGATCAAAATATGTCCAAGTATTACTTAACCAAGATATGAGTTTTTTTGATACTTATGGAAATAATGGAGACATTGTGAGTCAAGTATTGAGTGATGTGCTGCTCATTCAGTCTGCTCTTAGTGAAAAGGTTTGTTGTGCTCTTTTGTGTATATTCACTCCTTTGTAAATTTGTTATTCTTTCCAGATAATATCTCAACACATTTCATACAGTGTATTGACTTTTGATGATACAGGTTGGGAATTATATTCATAATATGGCAACATTCTTCAGTGGTCTTGTTATTGCTTTTATCAATTGTTGGCAGATTGCATTGATAACATTAGCTACAGGTCCATTTATTGTTGCTGCAGGAGGAATATCAAATATATTCCTCCATAGGCTTGCCGAGAATATTCAAGATGCATATGCTGAAGCAGCCAGCATTGCTGAACAGGTTATTAATTGTTAAATTTTAATTCATCCTTGCATTGAACCAATGATTGCTTTATACATAGATTCAATTCTATTGTAGATTTCAATTGATTTTAATTTTACTAAACACCAAAAGAAAGAAAGGATTTAAATCTGTTTGAAAGTCTTTCATATCATGATATCATGTATGTGATTCTGTATCTTTCCTTGTAATATTATTCATTCAGAAAGTGTAGTACAATTTGCAGCATGTAGAGGGAAGTTCTGGAGAATGTCTTTGATAGAATGAAATTTTATGTTTTTCTTTACCAATTTATGGAAATAAGACTTACTTGAGATGTCTGTTACTTACATGGTATCGATTCTTTTGATAGAAAGAGAATTTCGTTAGAAAGAAAAAAGAAAAAAATATTACTTGGGGGAGGATAAGATATTTTTTTAAAACGAAATTTCCATTGCAGCAAGGTTACACTTACCTTTTTGCATATTAGCTACTTCCTTCCAGCAGACATGAGCATAATATGAAAGAGAAGTCGTGAACATACTTTAACACATTTAAAGGCACACAGACACCCTTAAATATGCCAGCATTATGCTGCAACTCAGTAGTGGAAGGCTGGAAGCTCTATTTTGCTGACTGCATGTTGAGTGTAGATCATCATTATCTTTTTTCCTTCAAATAGGTACTAAAAACTAGGTCACAATTTGTGAAATGGTATCTTTGAAAGAAAATGCTTCTAGATTCTACTAGTAATTTCTGTTTGTAATCATGGATAAGTTGTCACAAATTCTAAGATTATACACATATAAGAGATATTTGTAGCTTTGGTCCATGCTTCTATTTGTATTTGTGCTTCATTAGATCCATATTTAGTTGATTTGATAATACATGGAATGGTTTTGAGGTTTACTTATGGTTGGAAGGGAATGAATTCAGTTGCCTTGATTTCTTTATTTATCTATAAGTTTGGAGAAGCTGTACCCTTTATCGATATTTTTGCTTTAATGGTTTGAGTTTCGTGAAGTGGAAAGAATGGTAAAGTTCTCATTATTTGATGAATCATATTCTGTGCCATTGGTTCTGAATGTGTATAATTTCTTGTGATGCAGGCAGTTTCATATATAAGGACCTTATATGCATTTACAAATGAAACATTGGCTAAATATTCATATGCAACATCACTGCAAGCTACTCTTAGATATGGTATATTAATAAGTCTTGTTCAAGGGCTTGGCCTTGGTTTTACATATGGGCTTGCAATATGTTCTTGTGCATTACAACTCTGGGTTGGAAGGCTCTTGATTATACATGGAAAAGCTCATGGTGGTGAAATTATAACAGCTCTGTTTGCTGTAATTCTAAGTGGCTTGTGAGCTTCATTCCCAACTTCTATTTATTTTTTGCTTTATTTGTTTTACATTTGCTTACAGTTTTTGTTAATTTGATTAAGGGGCTTGAATCAAGCAGCAACGAATTTCTACTCATTTGATCAAGGGCGAATAGCTGCCTATAGACTGTTTGAGATGATAAGCCGGTCATCCTCATCTTTTAATCATGATGGCAGTGCTCCAGCTTCTGTGCAAGGAAATATTGAGTTTCGGAATGTTTACTTCAGTTATCTTTCTCGCCCTGAAATCCCTATCTTGAGTGGGTTTTATCTCACTGTTCCTGCTAAAAAAACTGTGGCACTTGTTGGCAGAAATGGCTCTGGAAAAAGTAGTATTATTCCCCTCATGGAGCGGTTCTATGATCCAACTTTAGGTAATTGTTTTCCCCTTGATAGTGCATATTTATTCTATATTTCATCTAAAGCACTTTATAGGTTATTTAAGATTTAAATTAATTTACCAATCTGTGGTTCAGGGGAAGTTCTTTTAGATGGTGAAAACATAAAGAATATGAAACTGGAATGGCTAAGGAACCAAATCGGACTGGTCACCCAGGAACCTGCTTTGCTTAGTTTGAGTATAAGAGACAACATTGCTTATGGGCGAGATACCACCATGGATCAAATTGAAGAGGCTGCTAAAATAGCTCATGCACATACCTTTATCAGCTCATTAGATAAAGGTTATGACACACAGGTGAAGCTTGATTGACATGATCATATGAAGCCTATTGTTCTTTTTTTGGTTTGTATGTTCAATTATATCCTTTTTGGTGGGAATCTTTTTTCACCTCCTAAACTGGGGCTTCTGTCTTTCAGGTTGGCAGGGCTGGTCTAGCTTTGACAGAAGAGCAGAAAATAAAACTTTCTATTGCAAGAGCCGTGCTTTTAAATCCATCCATTCTTCTGCTTGATGAGGTTACTGGTGGACTTGATTTTGAGGCTGAGAGGTCTGTTCAGGAGGCTCTGGATCTCCTCATGTTGGGACGCTCAACAATCATAATTGCTCGAAGGCTTAGTCTTATAAAGAATGCTGATTATATAGCTGTTATGGAGGATGGTAAACTTGTTGAGATGGGTACTCATGATGAGTTACTCACCCTGGATGGCTTATATGCAGAGCTTCTTCGATGTGAAGAGGCCACAAAACTTCCTAAGAGGTCTGATACTGCCTCAAATCATGCTTCTACTTTGTTTATGTTTATGGAGAATATAACATGCCTGTTTTTAAAAAAACAGATATTGTGATGATTGAAGTGGCAATAGTCTGTTAAGAAAATGATTTTCTATAGTAATAAACTAATAATCGTTACACTATGGTTGAAGTGGCAATGTTTAATGCTTTTATAATTTGCAAGATTTCACCATCTGCATGTAGAAAATCACTTTGTTCTCATCCAGGATGCCTGTTCGAAACTACAAGGAGACTGCAACTTTCCAAACTGAGAAAGATTCTTCAGAAAGCTTCAAAGAACCTTCATCTCCTCAAATGATAAAGTCACCCTCTCTTCAGAGAGTTTCTGGCATATTTCGGCCTTCAGATGGCTTCTTTAACTCGCAAGAATCACCAAAAATCCGGAGTCCACCATCTGAGAAGTTAATGGAGAATGGCCAGTCTTTAGATTCATCAGATAAGGAGCCATCAATAAAAAGGCAGGATAGTTTTGAAATGAGACTACCAGAGTTACCCAAGATTGACATTCAATGTGTGCATCGACAAACATCAAATGGTTCTGATCCAGAATCCCCCGTTTCACCTCTTTTGACATCCGACCCTAAAAATGAACGCTCCCATTCACAGACCTTTAGCAGACCTGATAGTCATTCTGATGATCTTTTGGTGAAAATGAGTGAAACAAAGGATGCAAGGCATCGAAAACAACCCTCAATTTGGAGGCTGGCAGAGCTTAGTTTTGCAGAGTGGCTTTATGCTGTGTTAGGAAGCATAGGTGCTGCTATCTTTGGTTCTTTCAATCCCCTTCTTGCTTATGTTATTGGTCTGGTAGTGACAGACTATTATAGAATTGATGAAGCTCAGCACCTACAAGGGGAGATAAACAAATGGTGCTTGATCATTGCCTGCATGGGTATTGTGACAGTTGTTGCCAACTTTTTACAGCATTTCTATTTTGGTATTATGGGGGAGAAAATGACAGAAAGAGTTAGGAGAATGATGTTCTCAGGTGCGTAGATTTAAGCATTTTTTTCCAAAAAAAGAATTGGACTTCTGAACTCTACTTAACCTGTTTTCATAACATCACAGCCATGCTTCGCAATGAAACTGGATGGTTTGATGAAGAGGAAAATAGTGCTGACAATTTATCCATGCGCTTGGCCAATGATGCTACATTTGTGCGAGCGGCATTCAGTAACCGACTTTCCATATTTATTCAGGACAGTGCTGCAGTTATTGTTGCTTTTCTCATTGGTGTTTTGCTGCACTGGCGATTAGCACTTGTGGCCTTAGCAACACTTCCAGTTCTTTGTGTTTCTGCTCTTGCCCAGGTTTGCACCTGCTTTTCTGATTTTGCAATGTAATTTTTGCAGGCGGAAGGATTGTGCTTGTATTTCTTTTGTCAACACAGTCTGTAAAAATTTATACCTGTTCAAAATTCAGTGCTTTTTAAATGTATATTTCCAATTTCCCACGTCTTTTCATTTCAACAACAGCCAAACCTTTTCCCATCAGGTGGGGATCTTTTCAAGTCGTGAATGAAAAATGAAATGTGGATGCTTATCCTAAATTGTGCTATTTTCTTAACATACAGCCTATCATTTTCTTTTATATTGCATTCATTAGAACCCAGTTAAGGTGAATTGCTAGTGAGTATGACCTATTAGTACAATGTGTCTCCTTTGCCTCATGAACGATACCAAATCCAAAAGTCTTGAAATGTCTTAAGAGTCGGGGTTGGTGTGAGGCCTGCTAATGTTTAGAAAGGAAAGGCTGAAAAGGAAGAAGAAAAAAAGGCACTGTTTCACTCGTGTATCAGTGCATCTCTCTATCACTCTTAATTCATTTGCGTGACTGCATCTGTTTCACTGTGAAATTAAAAGAGTCATGATATTTGAACACCCAAATAATACAAACATCATATTAACACCTCTCATTTCTCTCTATCTTTCTTTTCACGTCATGTCACATCACATCATCAATCACTTGTCTCCTCTGTTCCTATCTCTCTAGGTGTCAACACCTCTTGGGTGTCCAATTATCTTTGTCCAAATTAAAAACAATAAGGCATGCATCTCGAATGGTGAAAAACTAAATGCACATTCAGTTGTGGTTGTTTTAACAAATTTGATATCTGAAATTACTTGTGGCGTTGTGATAATAACAATTATAATTTGTAATATACCTTTTCATGTTTAAGTGATCAATAGTCTGTAATTAGTGTAATTTTGCAGTGTCTTTGCTAATTTTATTCAACAGATTTAATGTTTATCCTTTGGAAATAAAAGTTTCGTTGCATTTTATTACCTTGCGGGATCAAGGGTACCAGGATTGAATTTGCCTCTTTATGGGGGTTTCGTTTTCATTGATGGAAATTCTTATTTATGTCAATTTATGTTTAATTTCAATTACTAAAACTAATGGACCTGCTTTTGCTAACTATGTGAATGACTGATAGTTCTGGCTAGGCATAATGATTTTTTTTATTTATTAATTTGCTTTGAGGTTTGCATAATGCATGTGTCTTGATCTTGCAGAAATTGTGGCTAGCTGGATTTTCAAAGGGCATACAGGAAATGCACAGAAAGGCATCTTTGGTTCTTGAAGATGCAGTTAGGAATATTTACACTGTTGTTGCATTTTGTGCTGGTAATAAGGTGATGGAACTCTACCAGTTGCAGTTAAATAAAATATTTAAGCAAAGCTTTCTTCATGGAGTGGCCATTGGTTTTGGATTTGGCTTTTCACAGTTTCTGCTCTTTGCTTGTAATGCCCTTCTACTTTGGTACACTGCACTTTGTGTAAATAAGAGTTATGTGGATCTACCTACTGCTCTCAAGGAGTACATTGTTTTCTCATTTGCTACATTTGCCCTTGTGGAGCCTTTCGGGTTGGCTCCTTACATACTTAAGCGACGTAAATCTCTCATGTCAGTGTTTGAAATTATAGATCGTGTGCCTAAGATTGATCCTGATGATAGCTCAGCACTGAAGCCACCCAACGTATATGGAAGCATTGAGTTGAAAAATATTGATTTTTGTTATCCTTCTCGACCAGAAGTGTTGGTATTAAGCAATTTTAGTCTCAAAGTCAATGGGGGACAAACAATTGCTGTAGTGGGAGTTTCGGGATCCGGGAAGAGCACAATAATATCTTTGATTGAGAGATTCTATGATCCAGTTGCCGGCCAAGTTTTGCTAGATGGGAGGGATTTAAAACAATATAATTTGAGATGGTTGAGGAGCCACCTTGGTTTGGTTCAGCAGGAACCAATTATCTTCTCAACAACCATAAGGGAAAACATCATATATGCCAGGCATAATGCCAGTGAAGCTGAAATGAAGGAGGCTGCAAGAATAGCAAACGCTCATCATTTCATTAGTAGCTTGCCTCATGGTTATGACACTCATGTTGGAATGAGAGGTGTTGACTTAACTCCAGGACAAAAACAGAGAATTGCAATTGCAAGGGTAGTGCTTAAAAATGCTCCTATTTTGTTGTTGGATGAAGCGAGTTCATCAATTGAATCTGAGTCAAGCCGAGTGGTGCAAGAGGCTCTAGACACGCTAATAATGGGAAACAAAACCACTATTTTAATAGCACACAGGGCTGCGATGATGAGGCATGTGGACAACATAGTAGTTCTAAACGGAGGAAGGATAGTGGAGGAGGGGACCCATGATTCATTGGTGGCAAAAAATGGTCTGTATGTCCGATTGATGCAACCTCATTTTGGTAAGGCTTTGCGCCAGCATCGGCTTGTTTAGA
>QARZ01003922.1:0-14165 GCA_013407115.1 Glycine latifolia
AAAAAAAATTAAATAAGTTTTAATATTTTGTGGTTTTCAATTTTGAAATTTTAATATCAAATTTTAAATACAAATTCTAGATGTCATGATAGGATGTACACCAAAACACTAATCTAAAAATGTGAACAATTACCTAACATATTCTTAAAATAACTTAGTAACATGTTTATATCAATACAACTAGGCAGCCCCTGAACCCTATCGAGACATAAGGCACACAACTAAAAGTGACTCAACAAAATTTAAATAATAGTTATGGTCATGTAATAATGTTTGTTTATGTTATTTTTATAGCTAAATTGGAATTATAATTTTATTTTATGTCCCTTTGTTCAAATTAAGATGTGGTATGTAATTAAAAATTATTATCATGTTGGTTTTTAATTTTTTTTATGTGTATTATCTTCATAAGTTCATTTGTATGTCTTTTTAGCTCACCATGACATTTCAACATGCAATGGATCTATAATAATAGATTTAAAATATATGTTTTTTTAAAACAAAAAATAAGAAATATAAATAAAAACTCAAATTATAAAGGAATAAAATCCATAGAGTTGGCTCAATGGTATAAAGTCCTATTGTATTCTGACTTAGTATTGGCTAGTGGATTTTGGGACACCCATAGTCTCTGACACATAGGATAAATTTTTTTTATAAAGGAATAAAGTAAATATTAGTATGTTAATAAGGAACAAAAATATATGAAGCTTTAATAAATGATTTTTTGTCAATGATAAATAATAGAGATCAAACTAAAATATTTTCTTCGAGAGATAAAATATAAAATTAAATTAAAATAAATTTTAAAAGTGTGTTAAGGGATAGTAAGATAGCAACCAACAACAGTAGTGACAATTTACGAGTTGATTAATGTTATGTGCATGTGAGAGTAATAAAATAGACAAAAGAGATTTCAAATTGAAAAAATAAAGTAAAAAAGAATTTCAAATATATTAGTGTGAATAAAAGTGAGAAAACAAGAAAATTAGTAGTTTATAAACTAGCTCCTAAGTTAGTTCAAGTAGCTTATAAAAATAAGCTATTAATTACTTTTCATGTCCCTTTCTATAAGACCTTTTTCAAAACACTATTTGTCCTTTTTATAATATTTTTTAGTTGTTTGTTTCATTATTATAATTTTTTTTCATCAGTACCCTTAATTAATTATTAACAATTTTTTAGCAAAAAAAAAATAAATGCTAAAAATTAATGAGATAATCCCTTTCTCTCTTTAATTAGGATTGGAGAAAATGAATGTAACAATTAGGTGATAAACAATTGGGCGGAAAAAGAGTTGTGATTAGGTTAAAAAAAAATAAGAGTACTTAAGAACACTACATATCATTGATCAATTTAATTTAATTTTATTAATTAAATTAATCAATTTTTTTAAAAGGTGTGAATTGGTTAAAAGAATCTTATAAAAAAATGGAATGAGTATGAAAATAAATTTGTCAATCAAACACTTTTAATTAAATGACTTACCTTAGAATAAGAGTTACTCTTTTATATCTAAATTGTATTATATCTAAATCTCAAGTATCTATTTTCGCTTCATGAGTATTAAAACCTTACATTAATTCAAATCATAGGATAAATATTTACGTTATAGGAATGAAAACTTTACATGCATGTAACTGCATTAATTTTTATCTCACTCGAATAAATATTTAACATCGTATGTGTAAATTAATTTTTTGTATAAAAACATAGTGATATCTATTGGATAGGTACATAAAAAAGGTTTAATTACAAATTTAATCACTAAATTTTTATTATTTTATTAATTTTATCATTCAAGTTTTATTTTCACAAATTTTATTACTCAAATTTTATAATTATAATTTCACAGATTCTATTATTTTAAGTTTTTTTTCTCACAAATTTTACGATCTAACTTTCAATATCTTACAAAAAAAATTATCTAAATTTTTTACATTTTTTCATCACATTGGTAACAAAACAATTTCATTTTGTTTTATATTTAACTTTTTTATGACATATTAGTAGTGATAAAATATATAAAAATTGAAAATTTAGATGGTAAAATTTGTGAAAATAAAACTTGAATGATAAAATTTGTAAAATAATAAAAGTTGAGTAGTAAAAGTTATAATTAAGCCTAAAACTATCTATTGCATAGATAAATATTTCTATTATTCTAAAATATTTCTTTCATATATATACTATAAAAGTAATTTAGTGTTGTTCTTCAACATTTTATATATTGTTTACTTGAACATAATATTTATAAAATTTTTGCAATTATTCCATTCAAAATGTTATTATTTTCTTTTTTAATTATTCTCAAACAAATTATATATCCACGTCATAATTAATCAGTATAAACCGTGCAACCAATGAGTCACCAAACGCCCACAATTGTGTGTGGGCTCCCACGCTCCATTATTCCTTTAAAACTAGTTTATTATTTCGTGTCTTGTGTGTATTTATTTTATAATTTATGATTTTTTTCTATATTATAATTTTTTAAATATATTTTTCTATTATTTTATGGACTTATATATTAGCAAAAATAACTAATTTCACACTGATTAAAAAAGTTAGTTGATATCATTTATTTTTACTAATCTTAATTAGAAAATAAGATTATTTCTAAAATATCTTTCATTGAAATTTAATATCATAAATAAATAAAAAAGTGATTGAAAATAAAACTAGTATGAAATAAATGATATTTTAGAAATGATAATATTAAATAAAATAAAATTAATTAAATTTATTTATATTTAAGTTCAACATCCAAGATAACTTTAGTGATTATATATAAGTCGAGAAAGAGAATATTTTAATTATTAAAAATATATTAGTGTATATATAAATACACACAATAATTAACTATATTAATATACAATAAAATGTTAATTGTTATAAAAATCACACCAAAATTTTATATACTGTATTTTCATATATATGCATCAAGTTTAAAATAAGGAAAAAAAATTGATTTGAACTAAAAACTTATTCCCAATGAGTGAATGTTATTATTGAAACTTCAAATATTCATTATGAACATATTTTTATTAATTAATATTTAAATATGGTTAATGAATTTAATATTTTCTTTCTATATTTTATTCTTATAATTTTTAATTATATGATAAAAAACATGAGTTTGCATTTATAGCTTAATACATATTGTCTAGAAAATATATATCATTGACTAAAAAATACTAAGAAAAAATGAAATAAATTGATCAATCATTTTCATATTATATTATTAAACAATATTAGAATTTTTATTAAAATTACTAAAGGACAAATGAAATAATTGATTAAGAACAAAAATTTTAAAAATAATTTTTTTTGCATTTAATAGAATAATAATATAGATCTAATAGAATGAATAATACATAATAGAATAATATTGATTTAAATTAATTATTAAATAAAATAATATTATTTAATATTTTTAGAAGGAATGAATATGAGGTTATCATGCGGTATCATCCTATAGAATCAAACCTTTTTTTTATATATAGTAGATATATAAATATAAATATTATTTAATAAAAATATATTAATTACACACACACACATATATATATATATATATATATGAATCAATCAATTAATATATTTATCACCAATTTTTTTAACCGTGCAATGCATGAATACAAAGATGAATTAATGTGATATAAATAGAATATAGAATAATTTAAAAAGTACAATTTTTACACTGTCAAATTAAAAAAATAATAATATTTTATATAAAAAATTAAACATTATTATATAAAAGTTGTATACATGAAAATAATTATAAATTCTAAGAATATCTTGACATAAAAAATCAATGGTCAAAAAAATATTACCCAAATAAATTTGTTCTATTATGAATACTTGTGAATCAAATAAATATAAACATAGATTAATGTAACCTATGTAGAATATATACTAGTTAAAAAATATAATTTTACACTTTCAAATTTTAAAATGAAGGATAATTTCATATAAAATAAATTTAAATATCATTAATATAAAAATTGTATACAATAAATTTAAATATAAATATCTAAAAGTCTCTTAACATAGAAAATGGTGATCATAAAAAAAATAATCATCCTAATGAATTTGCTCTAATATGATTACTCGCACGGATATAAATATGAATTAGAATAACATAAATAGAATATATGATTTCTTATACTTTCAAATTTTAAATATAAACATCATTAATATGAAATTTGTACATTAAAATTAAATATCAATACCTAAGATTCTCTTAAAAAAACAATGATTATAAAAAAATAATAAAAAACCACCCAAATGGATTTGCTCTAGTATGAATACTCATGCAACAAATGAATATAAATATGTATTAGCACAACATTAATAGAAGATATAATAGTTTAAAAATATAGTTTATATTTTCAAATTATATAATGAAGGATATTTTGATATAAAAGAAAAGTAAACATCATTAACATAAAAGTATAAAAGTTGTATGTATTAAATTTAAATATAAATATTTAATAGTATTGCTATAAACACAAAAAAATTGATGATTATAAAATAAAATCAATCATTTCAAAGGATTTATCCTAGTATGATTACTTGTGTAACATATGGATATAAATATGGAGTAATGCAACATAAATATATAATTGTTTAAAATATATTATTTTTATACTTTTAAATTAAAAAATGATGTATGTTTTGATATAAAAAGAAATGTAAATATCATTCATATAAAAGTGATATACATTAAATTTAAATATGAATATCTTAGAGTCACTTGACATCAAAAAATAAATGATTATAAAAAATTAATAATCTCAATGAATTTGTTAAAGTATAATTACTCGTGTAATAGATGAACACAAATATGGATAATCGTAACATAAATAGATTATATAATAGTTTTAAAATGTTTTTTTGTAGTTTCAAAATTTAAAAAAAAAAAAAAGAGGATGTTTTAATATAAAAAATATAAACATCATTCATATAAAAGTGCATACTTTAAATTTAAATATAAATATCTAGTGCATCTTCATGTAATATGCACAAAACAAATTATTCTTAGAAGAGTAATAATTTTATTATTTTAAAAAATTAAAACTTGAAAAAGATATGTTTTTATAAAAATATGACATGAAAACATAAATCTATTTTTATTTTAGTTTGTCATAGTCTAAAACATGTTAAAGAGAATATGCTTAAGATATATATGTGGTGGAAGCAAGGACTAAGAGAAAGAAATCAGAACAAACAATGCATATGGAAAACAGGAATAGAATACGGAATTCACATGGCTATGAACAATAATAAGGACAATAAATATAAATTTAAAGCATAAAATTATACTCTCAAGTGTGGTAGAGCCAACGAGATGAGAGGGAGTGGATGAGAAGAGAAATATTCAATTATACAAAAATAAACATGCAATGCAAAGATGAGAAAACAAATGTTTATTTCTCAAAAAGATTAAAGATTACAAGGGATTAAACTCAGAGTTACCTAAGGGGAACACTCTGAATTGTACAACACTTGAAAAATAGAACTTCTAATGGAACCTATTTTGAGATTGAGGGACGTAGCCCTTTTATAGACTCAAAAATTCTTGTTTCTACAGTTCCAGTAAACAAGACCAGAAAACCTACCGCTATAGTGAACAGTGCTGAACAGTAGTCTGCCGCAGGAAATAATGATGTCATGATGATGTCAGTTTTCATCTGTAGGAGCTTTCACCACTTTCCCTTCCAATGTTGATACTGGGATTGTAGATTGCTTAGTCTGAAAGAGCTTTAACCACTTTCCCTTCAGATGTTGATGCTGAGATTGAAGATGCTAAAGGAGCTTTCACCACTTTCCCTTAAGCTGGATGATACTGAGTTCTTCAGTCATCCCCAAGATTGATGCCGAAACAATCATCTTCATTCTGATAGAAATCATCCGACGATTCTGAAGAAGCTTCAGTAGGGTTTTTAGATGAGGAGCAGGCGTCTTGATTCTCCTTTTCCAAAAGATTAAAGATCATTTTTATGTTTTCAGTAAACTTCTCCTAAGAGGAAGAAGATGTCAGGGCTGATAACACTTGTGATCTTTGATTAAGGAATTTGCAGGCTTCTGGGTCTACGACTTTGGTGAAGGTTGGATGCTGTTTGAACCAAAGCGAAACCTATTCAAGACTGGCCCTTGAATGGTCAAACTGAGGACACCATTTTACCAGGGCTTGCCGTTTGAGCATTGGTAATTGTCCTTTTATGGAGGTATTACCAAAGGTGTATCGCCATTGGAAGATCCAGGTGAGGGAGAGTTTGCTGAAGAAGTGAAGATCTACTGGGAACAGATCGTTAGTTGGATGTTCAAACTTCTTTGTGAAAGTTGTTAAGCCAGATACCACCTCAGAAGGGAGTATCTCAAGGATTGGTCCATAGAAATTCCACCACTGCAGGAACCACTGTGGGAACTTATATTGGACATTTTGTTTAAAATAAATAAGCTAGGAATGCATAAAATCCTTATTTTGAAAATAAAAAACATTATTCCAGGCAGTTTGATAATTCCAATATGAAAACCCAATGGGATCATAGTTTTGAGAAAAGCGTTTTATCTTATTCATATCTCCAAATTCCCTAAGTGTCAGTACATTAAGAATTTGCAGAGTTGAATAAGCAATTTGCTCAGAATCTTTGTTTTTATGATGTTTAATCTGGACTGAATTAGTATCAACTAGAATAAACTCATAAAAATGCCTTGTCTTAAGCACAGAGGTTGGCATGTAATGAAATTGGTTTCCCTGTATGTCATTTGGAAAGATTTTTAGGGAAACTTTGTTTGGCTTGGAGTCCCAAAATTCAGGTTCTATCTGAATGACATCCTGACATTTGTTTTTTGGGACATATTGTGTTTGGGGTTTTGGCTTTTGGATTGCCAATGGTTCAGGTTGTTGAACTATGGCTTTGCCTTTTGGTTTGTGAAGAGTTATAGGGGTTTGAGACATGGTTTTCATCATGTCTAATATGGTTTCATTTCCTTCTTCTTCAGAAGTAATGTCAGCCCATGTTTTGGACGGAAGGCCTTTTGGAAGATGAGAAAGACCTTATTCATGGAGGGCCAAAAGGGTTTGGATTGGCATGGCATAATCTGCCTTTGTTTGGGATTGGGGTTTAGGTTTCTGAGTCAAAGACTCAGTGATGGATGGTGGCAATACCCGGGTAGATGACCCAGACTGGGTTGATGACCCAGATTTTGATTGTTTCTTGGAATCTTCTTCCGGATTGGATGAAGATCCAACCCCTGTAGATGCTGCATGGGAGATTAAACCAGCAACAGCTAGTCTAGGTTTGATGCCTTTTCCTCTCCCTCTTGCTCGTGAGGAGGAAGATTTAACTGAATTGGGCATTTGCTCACGGTTCTCTCCCCTGTAAGTATTCATGAGTAAGCTAATCAGGTAAGGAGTTTAAAGTACCTTTGAGAAATTTAATTTCAAAATCAAAAATACTTAGAATAGCTTGCCATCGGGTGAAAATTTGTTTTGATGCAAGGTTTTTGACATCCTTTTGTAAAATCTCTTTTGCAGATTTACAATCAACACGCATTAAAAACCTTTGATTAAGTAAATCTGATTGAAATTTAGAGATGCATAAAACAATTGCTAAAACTTCCTTTTTAACTGTGGAATAATTCTGCTGAGCAGGGTTCCAATGCTTAGAAGTGAATGCAATTATTTGTTCTTTGCCATTAGCAGACTGCTTGAGAATGCCACCATAACCTATGTCAGAGGCATCAGTTTCAACAATCTTTTTGGCTGAGGGACTGGAAAGATATAGACAAGGAAGATTTTGAACTTGGGATTTAATTTGTTTGACGATGTCTGAATGAAAATTTGTCCAAGGAGGAGGAGTCTTCTTGAGACAGTCATATAGAGGTTTCGCCAAATTACTTACCTGAGGGAAGAAGTCAGCCACATAATTTAGACAACCGAGAAAACGCTGAAGTTGGATTTTTTCGATAATCTGATTTGGGAATTTGTTGGAAAATTCAATGGCACGATTGTTGGGAGTGATAGTTCCTTGATGGATGTTGTGACCAAGGAAACAGATCTTTGTTTGAAAAAGATTGATTTTAGGTTTAGATAAAGCAAGACCATTTTTCTTGATTACCTGAATGAAAATGTTTATGTGTTTAAAATGTTGGTCAACAGATTGGGAAAACACAAGAACATCATCAATATAAACAATAATAAAAGAAGAGTATGGACTAAAAATGTCATTCATAATTTTTTGGAATTCTGAAGGAACATTTTTTAATCCAAAAGGCATAACTCTTCATTCATATTGTCCTAAAGGAACTGTAAAAGCCGTTTTATAACAATCGCTTTCACTAATTTGAATTTTCCAAAATCCAGATTTCATGTCAAATTTTGAAAAGATTATAGCGGAAAAAAGATGATTAAGAAGATCCTTCTTGTTAGGAATCGGATAGCGAATCCACTGAAGGGCTTGGTTGAGGGGTTTATAGTTGATGACCAGACGGGGAGATCCACGCTCAATCTCGGCTAGTTTGTTGACATAGAATGCTGAACAAGACCAATGACTCTTACTTTTCCTGATTAGCCCTTTTTGCAGAAGATCTTGAATTTCCTTTTGGCAATGAACAAGGAGTTCTTGGCTCATCTGGATCGGTCTGGCTTTGGTCGGGATTTGTCGATCATTAAAATCCTTTTCATAAGGAAGATCAACGATATGTTGTTTGCGTTGCCAAAAAGCGTTAGGAAGATCGACACATATGGAGTTTTGGATTTGATTGGACAAAAACTTGATTTTATTAATAATAATTGGTTGGTTAAGCAAATCATCAATTTTCTTGTAAGAAATCTCTTCTTTAAGATAATTAATTTGGTTTTGCTTAAAAATGATTGGGTTTAAATTTGTAACAATTGGGGTTTTAAGAAACCTAAAAGTGATAGATTTGTTTAGATAAGTTGTACAAATGCCTTTATCAGAAATGGTTATAGGAAAGATTGATTTGATAAAAGGCATTCCTACAATAACAGCATTTTTCAGATTTTTAACCAAAAGGAAAGAGGTTTTAATTTTCAAATCTTCCTTTTCAATTAATGCATCTGAAAGCTTGTAATTGACCCAAAGTTTAGAACCACTAGCGGTACTAAGGCATTCAGAGGTTTTTTCAAAATACTTGGTTGGAATTAATCTTTCTTGAATGCAGTTTGAATCTGCCCCTGTGTCAAATAGAGCTTCAGTTTCAAGGATAAATGTTCCAACAATAATTTTGATTTTTATAAAAAACTTTTGGATTGTTAATTAATTAATTAACTCGAAAATGTTTGGAGGAACTACAGGAGTAACTGAATCATTTGGGGATTCATTATCAAAGGCATTGTTATTCTGATCATGATTCTCCTCATTAGTTTGATCACCAGATTGCAGAACAGTCAGAATATTCTGATGAACACTCTGTTGTTCTTTAATGAGGCAAATTTCAGCTTTTAGTTGATTAACTTCATGTTGAAGATCCTGTAGGGTTACTGGTTTAACAACACTCTTTTCAAATTTTTTAAGGGTATTATTAAGATTAAATTTGTTAGTAATTAACAAATTGTTAGTTTTTGAAGAAGAAGAAGATGGTTCATTTAAAGATTGTTTAAGTTTTAATAAAAGATTTTTCTTCTCTTTAGGGTCCGAAATAGAATTAATCGCCTAAAAAAGAAGATCTTGCTCCTGGGTAAGGACATTGATTTGAGAAGAAGAAGGACAGTCTTCATCAATCGAAGATAGATCATCCTCTTGAATTTGATTCAGATTTTTTAAAGATTGACCCTCAGAAGTTTCTTTATCGGATTCATTCTCAGAGGAAGATTCTACTAGGATCTGATTAATATGTTCTTCATCAGCTGGTTCTAAGTTAAGATTCCTAAGCTTTTTCTTAAGCCTGCAATACTGACTTTTATGGCCAGGTTTGCCACAAGTCCAACAAACTACTGGTTTCTTAGGGATATTGACCTTATCAAAGGGAGGTTTGGTCTGGAACTCTCTTCTAAACTTTCTAGGTGGGGTTCCTGACTTGTGACGATAGTAAACAGACTTCTTGGGTTTCTGTTTCTCTGGATTATGGGTATGTTTCTTGGACTTCCTAGGCTTGGAACAGGGAAGGCCAAACTGCTCACAGAAATTTCCCAAGTCTCTGCGATTTTGAGCCTTTTCTTTGGCAAGCTGATGCTGGATTTTATCATCTTGACAAATCTTTAAGGCTACCTTTTGGATGTAAGCAATAAGTTGTCCATAACTTAATTGCTTGTAAGGGATTTCATTGTTAGGGTGCTGACTACGGATCTTGTCCCTAACCTTATCCCCTAAGGATTTTGGAAGACCAGCAAGGAACTTTTCTTTCAAGAAAGCTTCCCAAGTTGCTGCCAAACCTTTAGGGATCGAAGGACTAAACACCTCAATTCTTCTGTGTTTAAGACACTCCCGACATAATCAGTTTACCGACTCCATCTTAGGCACCGTAGAGACCAGCCTTAGCAATGGACCAATCTATTTCAATTACTATCCTGATAGGACTGTCAGCCTTGAGGATGCAAACATCCTAGATATCTTGACCTTAGACGTCCAGCTTCATGGTCTTGATATGAAAGTTGGATCTATCTCGGTCAATATCATCTACCGAGTTCAATACAAGGTAATGAACTCATGTGTATCCAGAGTCCTCAAACCCAAGAAGACTGGAGAAATTACTTTGTTTCTCACGGATACAACCAAAGCCAAGGTTGTTATCCCTAAACTCATCAAGTGGGAAGACATTAATTTCCCACAGACTTGGGCCATGGACAGGGTTGCTCTGGCTAAACCCCAAACCACACCTAGTTTTGAGTCTGTTAAGTAGTATGACTAGGAAGAGTAGAGATCACCTTCAATAGGTCCAACTCCTTCAACAAGAAGACTCCTCCTCCTTGGACAAATGTTCATTCAGACATCGTCAAACAAATTAAATCCCAAGTTCAAAATCTTCCTTGTCTATATCTTCCCAATCCCTCAGCCAAAAAGATTGGTGAAACTGATGCCTCTGACATAGGTTATGGTGGCATTCTCAAGCAGTCTGCTAATGGAAAAGAACAAATAATTGCATTCACTTCTAAGCATTGGAACCCTGCTCAGCAGAATTATTCCACAGTTAAAAAGGAAGTTTTAGCAATTGTTTTATGCATCTCTAAATTTCAATCAGATTTGCTTAATCAAAGATTTTTAATCCGTGTTGATTGTAAATCTGCAAAAGAGATTTTACAAAAGGATGTCAAAAACCTTGCATCAAAAAAAATTTTCGCCCGATGGCAAGCTATTCTAAGTATTTTTTATTTTGAAATTGAATTTCTCAAAGGTACTTTAAACTCCTTACCTGATTATCTTACTCGTGAATACTTACAGGGGAGAGATCGGTGAGAAAATGCCCAATTCAGTTAAATCTTCCTCCTCACAAGGAAGAGAGAGAGAAAAAGGCACCAACCCTAGACTAGTTGTTGCTGGTTTAATCTCCCATGCAGCATCTGCAGGGGTTGGATCTTCATCCAATCAAGAAGAAGATTCCAAGAAACAATCAAAATCTGGGTCATGAACCCAGTCTGGGTCATCTACCCGAGTGTTGCCACCATCCATCACTGAGTCTTTGACTCAGAAACCTAAACCACAATCCCAAACAAAGGCGGATTATGTCATGCTAATCCAAACCCTTTTGGCCCTCCATGAACAAGGTCTTTCTCATCTTCCAAAAGGCCTTCCATCCAAAACATGGGCCGACATTACTTCTGAAGAAGAAGGAAATGAAACCATATTAGACATGATCAAAACCGTATCTCAAACCCCTATAACTCTTCACAAACCTATACACACACACACACACGCATATAAAGTTACAGTCAATTTTAACTATATCTAAATATTTTTAGTCAAAATTATAAACTTTTATAATCAACTTATATGTTATAAATAGGGGTATTTATGGGTACAGGTTATCCATAAACCTGAATTGATCCAAACTAATCCGAACAGTTTAGATTTGGTCATTTATGTAGTTTGGTCAAAACCAAATCGAACCGATCAAAATCGTTCATGTATGAGTTGAGTCACGGGTTTAGATCTATAGGTCTGATCAAAACCGAACTGAACCAATCAAAATCGATAAAAAAATTTAGAGTTATTTGGTTTGGCTTTAAATAATGCTAATATTGAGACTCTAAGTGTTGAAACTACAAATGTTTATAATATTAATAGATAATATTTTGTTCATTTGTTTTGGCAAATTTGGTTGTAACAAATTTGGTCGCACCAAAGTTTATTGCAAGAAATTAGTTTGTAGGAAATAGTTGTTATTCAGACTATTATAGTAAATCTTGTTGAATGATATTTTGTCTTAATTTGTATTAGTCTATTTTAGAATATTATATTGATGGTATTAGATGAATCAATTTTACTACTTTCAGACATTTGATGATATTGTGTTAGGGTAAATAGTTATTTTCATCCCTAAATGTGCAAAACATTGACAAATTCGTCCCAAAAAGATAGAAATTCAAATTTTAGTCTCCAAAAGTAAAACAAGTGCGACAAATTCGTTCATCCGTTAACTTTCATCTGTTACTCTTAATGAAAGAGTCTATGTGACACAAAGGAATGAAAATGTCACAAAAATGATTGTCAGCATGACTATTGAATAGATTTGACCAAAATGTTAGTAAGTTTTCAAAGGGACCAAAATGTCAGTAAGTTTTCATTGAACTAATTTGTCAGACCCCAAATTTCATTTTATTTAAGGATAAAATATAATTTAATCTTCATCTTTCCCTTTTTTTTGTTCTAACCTGTAAAATATAATTTAATTCTTTCATTGGACCAACACACTTAATTTTTTTCTAACCTGTAATTCAAGACCAACACGTTTGATTTTGTTCTAACCTATAATTATGAAAGTTTCTTTTAAAAAATGGTCTTACCAGCTCAAAGGACAACAACCAAATAAGTGCATGTCTGACATTGTCAAGTGTCAACTTCTCTCTCAAATAGGACTGGGTGTAACACAAGGATTTTTTAAACCCACTAAACAAAAGAGACACAAAACAAAACCAACATTGATAATAATTCCAACATAGAGAGAAAGAATAGAATAGAACAGATCACTCTTAAAAAATCAATGCCGGCCCAGCAACCTTAAACGTTGCTTCAACTTCTGCATGCATTTTGAATGGTATTAGGGAGTTTGGTAATATGGAAACGAGTAAAGAATGTGTTTTTGGTAAAAACACCAAACTGACAACAACTTTTACAACATGAAAAAAAAAACCCAATAAAAGGATATGTAGAGAGAGAAAAAAATACAAATGAATATCCTATGATACTATTATGTTCCAACAATGTGCCAATGATCTCAGTAACTGAGAAGACAAGTAAATAGTTGTATCAAATTTGTAATGCATGTAAATGAATATACTAAAATTTGAATTTTCATCTCTAAGAACAAATTTGTCAGCGCTTTACACATTTAGGTACGAAAATAACTATTTGGGATTTGACAAATTAGTCCAATGAAAACTTATTGACATTGTGGTCCAATAGAAATTTACTAACATTTTGATCCAATCTATTATGCAGCCATGTTGACAATCATTTTTGTGACATTTTCATATCTTTGTGTCACGTAGTCTCTTTCATTAACAATAACAGACGAAAGTTAACAGATGAATGAATTTGTCATACTTTTTTCACTTTCGAGGACTAAAATTTGAATTTTTATCTTTTGGAAACGAATTTGTCAGGTCTCTATATATTCTGGGACGAAAATGACTATTTACCTTATTGTGTTAGCTATATTGGATATTTGCGTGAATCATGATATAAAATAGTTCTAAGAAAAAAAAAAGATCAAATTGAAATGGGTAATCCATTGGTCAGAACCAAACCGTCCATGAATGGATTGAGTTGGATTGGATTTCAATTTTTTTTTGTGAAAACCGAACTGAACCGATCAAATTTGATTGGGTTGGGTCTTAAATTTGACCATAATCAGCCTAAACCAACCTGCAAACACCCCCTAATTATAAAATCAATTAATATAGTTATTTGAATTTTTTTATAATCATTTTTAATTTTAAATCAAATTAAATAATTAATTGTAATCATAAAAAAAAA
>QARZ01005824.1:0-10477 GCA_013407115.1 Glycine latifolia
TTTTTTTTTCATAATCAAATTAATGGAGTTTTATTAAAAATTGAAAATTTCACGTTTAGAGTTGTGATATCGTAGCGACAAGGCGGGTCGTTACAATCATAACTAAGGAATGAGACTGTTGGTCTAATTCTCCTTGCTTGGACTGGATCCTTGAATTCATTGATTGTTTAGCCTTCCATGATCATCATCAGTGGAAGAGCCAATAAATTTGTGCAATAAAATAAAAGAATAGATATTAAGGGAAAAAGAAAAATGAAGAACAGTTGAGAGAGAAAAGATTGATCTTAAAACTTGCACAAGAAGCTAGAAATTCTATTTGTACAAAATGAAGTAACTAAATCCCTAACTATCGTACTACACTAATATATATTGATTGAATCAGTAGGAAAGCCCTCTCTCATCTTCAACCCAATAGTTGGACCATGGTTGTAGCCTTCGAGGTCCTGTGCCCTTTTTCTAACATCCGGCCTAGTGTGTCGATGTGTTTGTATTTTTTCCAAATGAAATTGACAGTCAAGATAGGTTAGGTTTCCTTGAACAACGTGTCCAAGAAGTTGTTCGAGTTTGACACAAACATGTTTCGCCACTTCAAGGGCCATTTCTTCAAGGTCCTGCTATTGATGTTGTGGTTGATGGGTTGGCACTGATGTTCAACTGGGATAGGGAACCCCACTTTGCATTCTGCTGATAGTCAGACCCTACCAAGTTCAACTCTCTTGACAAGGATCTATTGACCCTAGTGGTGAGGGTTGACAAGGCCATCTTGGAGCAACTATTGGCCTCACTGGATGCGCGGGCCACCCTGTCTCTTCCTTCAACTGATGATTATCTCGTTGCCTTGGATAGTAAAATATTTTGTCTTGTCTATCTTTTTGCCTGATGTTGGCCTATATTAACACTTGTTATGCTTTGCTTTTTTTGTAGGTATAATGGATGACTTCGCATGGAGGCCCTTGGTGAAGTAGGTTGGACCTGCTAGTAGGGGTGGGCATGGGTTGGATTTTTAATAATCCAATCTATATCCAATCCATATACATTTAAATGCATTGGATTTTAAATCCATATCCATATTTTTTAAAAATCAATTTGGATTCAAGATCCAATCTATTTAAGTGGATATGGATTTGGTCATATCCAATTAAAATCCACTTAAATGTTATAATATTTTCTTATAAACTTTAGTAATTAAACACTAAAAAGTGAAAACTTAACACATGTATACTTGAACTTGATAAGAATTACTTCAAATACCAAATGTGTTAATTAAAATATCACTAAAAGGAATTAATTACTTGAACTTGATCAAGTTCTATCATAATCACACTCAAGTTACTAACATAAAATGTAATATAAACTCTCAAAACAAGAAACAATTCCGAGTCTAAAGGCTGAAGCACAATAACAACTACATATCCTTAAAGCACATTTCATCCATCTAATTCTCATTGTTCATAGTATTATTCTATAAAAAATACTGAAACTATATTTCTGAAATATCGAAATCCAAGAGTCCATCCATCCATCCAATGGTCAATCAATTTCACTTAGATGTATCCTACGCAGCTAACAACAAAATGTCTGACTTTCACCAACTTCAATGCTACCTATGCCCAAAACTAAAATCAACAGTTTATACTTAAAATCTAAAACATATCAGGATTTACATGCAAAGTGTAACATTAAAGTACCTTGCAAATTGCAGAGTGTAAGAATTAGTATTAATCTCAAACACTACTCTTTAAGAGAAATAGTAGTTGAACCAACAATATGAGACACTTGCATATTAAATTTCATATTGCAACAAATAGATACTTGCATATACACTAGATTCGTACCTTGTTTGCTTAGTGTGCATGCATGGTCAGTTTATACCTACAATTTTACACAAATTAATTACCTAAGTCCCTCGTTATTAGTCCAATTCATCCTATAATTTTCTTTCCCCTTATGTTGTAGTAATAGGTTGAAAATTACTGCATGAATGCTAAATTGCTAATAATCATTAGTAAAAGAATAGAATAAGATGAAAGTGCCAATTGATTTAGGCAAAAGGATAGGACAACTATTTTATCCACATTAGTCATATAAATTAGCTATCATATGTCACATCCACAACGTTCATATCCACTTCATATTATATGGAGTAAAAAAACCACTCAATTAATATATTGATATACATTTACTTATATCCTAAACAAAATAATACACATAATAATATTATTGGGATAAAACGAGCAGTTGGTTAATTTTTTATTCATTTATTTATTTTTGATATTCGAATAATTTTTGAAAAAAAAACATTTCTCACTAAAATAAACTATTTACATTAATTGATACAAAATTGTTCAATTCAAATAATAATTTTGAATTTAAATTTTAAATATACAAGTATATTAAAAAATGTGTAATATTTAATCCAACTCAAGCACAATTACAATTAAAATAATACATATAGTGTTGGAAATCAAGTTTTGAAATGGTAGAAGGATGGAAGTGTGTTACGAACTGTAGTAGTAGAAAATTACAAGGTCTGTAACTAAAAGTCAACCCCATAGATAGCGTGTAATAGACACTAGTGACAGCCTGAGAGAAATCACATTCACGAGAGTGAGAGAGGAAAAGATGCTTCCCCGGATTTGAGTCTATGGACTTTGGATTTAGGAGAAAAGACGCTTCGGCTGAAAAAAAATGGATTTTGGTTTATTTTATCTAAAATCTGTATAAAAAGAAAATGGATTTCAGATTTATAAATGGATATAAAATATGGATATGGTAAAAAATATGATCTATGAAAAATAAATAAAATGGACTGGACTAGATTAGTTATTGGATTACATTTAGATACTAGATTTTTTTGTCCATCCCTGCTTGCTGGTGGGATTGTGCCATCTTCTACTATCAACCCTTCTGCTAGAGAAGAAGGTTAACCTATTATTAGGGTTGGCCTTACTGATGTTGAAATTATTGATGTCTCTTCCAACGTACCTTCCTTTGTTTTGGCTAAGAGGAAGCAAGATGATGGCGTTGGGGTATTAGGCTGCAAGAAGTCAAGGGTGTTGAGTTTAAAGGAAGCTACAAGAGGAATTGAACCAAGGTTGAAGACTTTATTATGTTTTAGCTTTTTACATGCCCAATCATTTTGATGGCATTTGTAATTTGTTTAAGGGGTTCAAGTTAAATGCCTTGTGATTTTTCTTTAGCATGTGCATTCTCATAATCAAGCATACATGGTTTTTAAATCTTAAAGAAATCAAAATGGTTTTACAAAAAGTTAAGTTCTCAAAGGCTAAGTTCTTTAAAAAAGCAAATCTTACTGCTTTAATCGATTACACAATCAATTTAATCAATTAAAGACATTCAAACTATTCTGGAAAAGCCTTGAAGAACAGTTTAATCGATTACTGGTTTCTTGTAGTCGATTACATAGTGTTTTATGAAAAACCATGCATCACTGGTTTAATCGATTACCTCCTTCTGTAATTGATTATCTTAATTCATTTTTCATGATGTTGTTCTGGTTTAATCGATTACTGAACGGTTTAATCGATTATTGTGTTCATGAAACCATTTCTAGAAAGCTGATGAATAGTTTAATTGATTATCTAGTTACTTTAATTGATTACATATGGCAATTTAATCGATTACACTAGAGGATTAATCGATTATTGTCAGTTAAATCTATTTTATATAAAGCTTGGTGAGTCTTTTTCTTATAAATACACATTGAACGATCTACTCAGTACAAAGAGTGACTTACGTAAAAGTTTCTGAGCTTTCATAAGTGCCCAAATTATTGTTTTACTCTGAGTTCAAACATCATCTTGTGTGATCAACATTTCTGAGTTTTTTAGAGAAGATGTTTTAAAGAAAGAAGGTTTTCAAGATTGTGATTCTGAGCTATTATGCTTTACAACCTGAAGAGTGTGGTAATCTCATTTCATTTTCATTCATTCATACATGAAAGATCTCAGGTTGTGTTTATCTTGAACCCATCTTTTTAGAAGTTCTAATATTTTCTGTTGTATTGTGATATATCATTGTTTTCTTTTCAAGCTTGCTAGAGTAGGGTTCTCTAGGTTTGGTATTCTGAGTAGGGTACTCAGTATCTTGTGATTTGTATTCTAATAGGGTTTTAGAATCATCTTTTTTGTCTAGTTTTGATAAAGAGATCACTTGTAAACAGCTTGTAAAAGATTCTTTGATTTAGTAATTACTCTAATCTAGTGTGGGTTGGAAGCAACTGGATGTAGCCTCCAAGGTTGAGAGGTGAACTAGTATAATTGCTTTGTGTTTTGTTTAGTTTTCTGTATTTTCATTACATGTCCTTGTGAACTAAGGGTGATCTTGGGTGAAGAAAGATTTCTGAATTTGGTAAAGGTGAACTTGTGATACGATCCTAAGTTTCAATTCCACAATTTGTTTCAGAAAGTTTTAAAATTTCAGTTTGAACCAATTCACCCCTCCTCTTGGTTCATTTGCAGTGTATTCATAGTATTTTCAAAGGGCCCCTTTCTGCCTTTGTGCTATGAGGCAGGCTACCAGGTTACTTTCCGGTTCAGGATGCCCTCCTATTGTTGGTTTGCAAGGTCTGCCCATGGCTCCGTCGACCGTCCAAGCTACTATTTCTGCTCCTGCTACAATTGTTGTTGTGGTTACTGCACTGGTTTCTTCCGTCGACTTTGTCCTAGCTCCTTCGTCCACCATTACTACGCCCTTGTTGAGCACTGGTGTGAAGACCACTATTGTTCCATAAATTTTACCTCCTTCTTCTTCAACTCAACCGGTGCCCCCCTCAACTATGTTGGTGTCAACATCGCCTTTGTCCTCTTCTTACCCCAGTGTCTCCTTAGATTACATCTACACTTCTTATGATAGTAAGTTACTGTGGGGTATGGGTTATAGGCTAGAGCATAAAACCTCAATTAGCTGGGGTTTAAAATGCAACTGATTATGTGAAGGTCTTCTTCCAAAGAAGTCTGGCAATTCTGAAGGAAAATGGACAACAGCATGAGGAAGCTCTAAGCAAAGTGGGGTCCTTAGAGGCTGAGGTTGCCAAGTGGAGGGCCACTACTCGTACTATTTGGAGAGTGGAGCATCCCAAGGTGGTTGTTAGACTATTAGTAAGTGTACCAATGTCGTCGCAGGTTATAGATTTTTAATAAAAGAGATCATCTTCATATGGACTTGAGCTACTCAGATTTTATAGATAAAAGTAAATAGTTCAATAGTTGTATACAAAAAATATGATCAAAATTTCATGGGTTTATGGAAATAACAGAATTAATGAGTCAAAAATACTAGAAATTACAAAAAACAAGTAAAATGAATTTAATTCAAGAGAAACATAGGATTGGATTTCATCGTTCATACCCTTAATATCCAAATAATATTAATACATATGAATAATTTTCTAACATTACTGATGCACACAGTTATTCACCCCGAATCGATCCCTCGCATTTAAGAATCTTAATGATATTTACCAAATATCGATCCCTTGCTTATGAAGTAAATAACCCAGCATTACAATCATAATCTTGTGCTATTTGCAATCAAAACGTTATGTTTTATTCCTAGCAACATGACGTAAAGAGTAAATTCATTCAATTCAAATTCAAAGAGCACTTTCTAGTCAAACTTAGAATCCAATTTCCTAAAACTAGTGATCAAGTAGAATCGAGCATTACGAACAGAATGAAATCACCAGTAAAGAGTAGAAACAAATCATATATATAAAATATCAAAAGAGATACATAAAGGTACAAAGATTACATCCAACCCTTTGGAGAAGCTAGTCAATCATTGTGTAGAGCACAAGATTGACAGAACAAATGATGAAGGATACGATCCCCGATCACTTGTAGCTTCAGCTCCACTTTTCTCTCTTCTCTCCTTGACTCGTTTCTCCTCTAGTTTCTACGCCTCTTCTCTACTTGAACTCCTCTGCACCTCTCATTTGCATGGGTTTATAAATAAAATGGTCCAAGAGGTACCAGACCAACTCGCCCAAGTAAGTTATAGCTAGCCTAGGCGAGTTGGTTACTTCAGGAAGAAGTAATCTCATTAGTCCAGGCGAGCGGATTGCTAGCATGGGTGAATTGCATTCTGGAATTCTGTTAAAATGACCCTTTTATATTTCATCTTGGCTTGGTTTCTGGATCCCACAAATACCTATCGAAACATCATAATTGCATGGATGAATCTTCTAAATTTAAACAACAACATTTATAAATGTACAAAATATAAAATAACAAGAATTAAGGAAAATTTATAAGAAAACTACTAAAATCAAAAGATAAGTAACCCCCAGCTGAGGTGGTTAGGTCCCAAAAATAACTAAAATATGGAACTTATCAGTAGGTAATGCCACTCTCGCCTTTGCTGAGGTGGTTAGGTCACCCCACCAGCTATCGTTCAAGGTTGACAGTGCTCTTGCCAAGCTATTGCACACCAAGCTGGATGGTGAAGAGCTGGTTGGACGTGGTATGGACTTGCTAAGGGAGAAGAATGACTTGGCTGGCAAGGTGGAGAACATTGCTGCTAAGAAGAAAGAGTTTGCCAAGGTGGTTGCTGACCTCGACGCTTGATTGAAGGATTCAGAGTTCAGGCTGGAGGAGTCTGAGCTTAGGGTGTCAAAGGAGAGTGAGGGAAGCAATGAGCTTGAAAAGGAGCTACTAGTGTACAAGAAAGAGGTCGTGGAGCAACATGAAAAAGGATTTTATAAGGCAGTCAGCCAGATCGGGTTCTTCACCAAGGACCTTGACCTAGGTCATTTAGACCCATTCAAGGACGTGAAAGACGGTGGATTGCTTGACGAAGACAAAATAGCTACTGCGGAAGAGGATGCTGGCCAGGAGCAGGGCAATGTGGCCAATGCTTAGGCTGCCCTCTCTTTGTATTTCTTTCTTTGTTGGTTTTTGGCCGTAAAGGCTTTGTAATGTTGACAATGATTCATTTTCTTTAACATATATGCTTTCCTTTGTTGATGAAATTTGCTTTGTTTGTATCTCATATATGTTGTTGCCTTGTTGTCTATTCAATGCTCTGTTGCTTATGGTAGTAATGATAGCCCGCCTTGATGAGAATGAGATCTTGGTGACGTAGGAAGCAAGACCTTGACGACTTTGTTTGTAATAGAGAGCTAGATGACATGAAATCATCTCAGGTTTGATTTTAACCTATTAAATGTCTTGTCAATCATCTGGTGATGCTTCCTCTGGCTTTCCAAAGCTTCTCCCCTGGTGCTTGTGAGGAGTTAGTTTGATTTTCATCTAGGTTGCAGTCTTGCTAACCAGACTACAACAATCATCTCTAAAGCAATTCATCAAAGACTTAATGCACATTAATGATACATCTCATACTCGTAGCATGTCATACAATCAAATTTTAGAGGATGAAAAATTGATTTTGCAGTACTTGGAATTGGAAATTACAGACTCACATTGAACCTAGCTAATTTTATTGAAGCCCATTCCTTTGGAATACCAGTAAAGCAATTGTACTAAAATAGTTATATCAAGAATGGAACCAAATAAAGTTATCAAAACCCATTACAAATATTTTTAACAAGAAACAAACACTTAAGTTGCTTATAAATTATTTAAAAAATAATGTTGCCAGGTATTAAATTATTCTATTGGAAATTTTACGTCTGCATTACTTATTTATATATGGATTAGATAAATGAAACAGGAAATTAAAGAGAAAAAGAAATTAAGATGAAATTAAGGAAAAATAAAATGCTTACTAAAATGTTTCTTGTCCCAAATGTAACTAGGAAAAGAGGTCCAAGACAAATCAACACTAGCAAAATACTTAACTGTAAGGCAGATGACACCTCTCCCTGTTCAAAGTTGCAACATTAGCTAAAGCTGAGTTTGAATCATAGTGTCATTAAAAGGGGTAAAGCATTTTATATTAGAAACACTTAAGTTGTTTTTGAGAAGTATCCATTTTTTTAACAAAAATTGTAGGACACGGCTAGGATACAGCTGGGACACAACTGGAATGTTGCTCAAGATGGTAGGTTATGGCTTGAGCCATTTTGTGAAATTTTTAATATTTTATAATTTTTTTCTTTTAACTTTAGGGTTTTTAAATCAGAAAAGGTCCAAACATAAATAAGACGCAACTCTTTTCCTCTTAAAAAAAACAAAAATAGGACAAACCCTTTCCCTCTTCTCTGAGCATGGCAACTCCTTTTCGGCAGTTTTAGAGGTTTTTCCAACAAGGCGGTATTTAGATTTGTGTGGTTTTGGCTTTCATAGGGTATTCTATTTGTGTAACTTTGGGTTTACTCAAACCATATATTCTTTTATCAAATAAATTTATTTTGCCACTCAACAATTGTGTTTGCAATTTTTCTATTTGCATATTTGCAGTGCTTTAACAAAATTCAAGATTATTTCTATAATTACATTTTAAAATCAACACTAATTACATTTAATGTTACATACATAAAATAAATTTTTAAAATCTTTTATTAACGTATCCACGAAGTGACATGTCCTTAATTCCAAAAAAATTGTTGTATCCCCGTATCCGTGTGTGTCGTATCATGTATCTAGGCTTCATAGACTTACCTACACTTTCCTTTATTTCATAATGATCATTGGCTTGCTAAATTGAGCTGGCCAAGTAGCCAAGAATAAATTTAGGTTTACGAAATGCTAAAGAATGTCTTACCTACAATATCCTTTATTAAATTAAAGTCAGTCAGCAGGTGTAAAGCCAACAACCAACATTAAAAAAAACTTAAATCTAGTTTCCCACCTTTTTGGAACTTCAAAATTGCATTACGTACGAGAAGCTCAACCTCAATTGTATTTTCACACCTGAAAGAATCTTTTCCAGGTTAAACTACATTAGAATAGAGAGGAGACAATATCACTAACACCTACGATTAGTAAGGGAGTCTACCATTAAAACAATTAAGAGGGTTACTAATCTTATGAAATCCCTCTAAGGATTTAAAACTCATCAATTCCAACCAAAAAGTGTAACATCACTACTAAATAAAGTGCCTGCCACGATGCCAGTTTAAAGTCGGTTGCCATGAAACCGTCTTTGAATGTGGTGCGGTGGCAAGTTCATAAATATTGCACGATCTCCAATGACGGTTCTTCCTTAACCATCTTTGTAAATGGAAAACGACGATGTTCTTGTAATAACCCGTCATCATTTTATTGTCTTCAAAGACGGTTTCTCCTAGACCATCTTTGAAATGTGAAGTTTAATTTCCAAAATGACAGCGTTTATGATCACCAAACCTATCTCCATTTTGTTCACGTGATTTTACCTTAGCCTCACTCTCATTTGCATTGTGACCTAGTAGCCTCCATTCATCTGAAAGCTATTCATGTTTTGGTGTCTTCGTGATCCCTCGTCATCGTGCTCTTAGAATCGCAAGTAAGAAAACTGTTAATTGATAGTCCGATGGTTGAGTAGAGAAGTCATGTGTTTTGAATCCTTTGTGTATGTGCTCAACATCCGTGATTGTCCATTTCAAGACCCCCGTATTGCCCTAGCCTCGTCCATCTGAAATTGTCTTCTCTATCACAGCCCGTGGTTTGCTTCCTTAAACGATGTCTTCGTTTTGCGTTGTCTCCAAACTATAGTTCTTCATTAGCATATTCTCCAACCAGTTGAAGATTGTCTCCAAACTATACGTGAGTAATTCTATGGATTTCTTTAATATTTATTTTTGGTGCTGAATGTGATATACAGAACCTTCAAACACTAATGTGGCAAAAAATTGAATGTCGTTCCCTTCATTTGTATATTCTATTGTTCAACAATTAGCTTATTGGGTGGTTCAAATAAAGTCTAGGGTTCTGTTTAATGCATTTTAAGATATGGGTTCTATTTAATTTGTTTCTACTGTGAAAGTTTGATTTTTTTCCAATTTGAGGTGGGTTTTTGGAATTTTTGGATGGTTGGTATGTGGTGGGTTGTTCTGAGAGAATTTTGCTTTCTTTGTTTTTGATATATGCTGTGGTTTCTTTATTAAAATCAATTTGGGTTCTTGTGCGAAGGATATGGCTGAGATAGTCAAATCAGAGGAGTGTTGTCAGGAGAATAAGCAATCTACTACTGCTTCTTGCGCCTCTGTATCTGAAGGCAGTGGCAGTGCTTATAGCTTTTGAATTTTCAATTTCATTCCTGACTTTAAAATTGAAAAATTAAATGGCTATTTGGAACAATGCATGTTAGTATATTCGCTTTCTTTCTTATTTAAGTTAGGTTGTTGAGGTGGCTTAGTTGTGTTTCTTAAATGCTGGGATACATTTTCAACCTCTAATGCTTCCATGGCTTTAGTTTAAATGAATGAGCAAAAGAGACCTCACCTAGTTTGAATCATTGAGTGGTAGCTAGGATATGGTTAATTTGCATACTCTGAAAGTAAATCAAATGAATGATAACATCAGCTTTGTAATAGCTTGAGTTCGTAAGCATATGTTTAAGCCTGGATTAAGCA
>QARZ01008170.1:0-11359 GCA_013407115.1 Glycine latifolia
TTTTTTCCTTTTGACATATCATATTTTCTAAGGAAATCAAACACTATTCATCTAAGTTAATTAAGGCATCAGACATCGTATTCCAATCATCATGAGTTTCCAATTCATTTTGTCTTTATATTCGAATTGACTGCAAATTAAATTCAACTTGTAACACTGTATCATGGCCATACACCAATTTAAAAGGTATTGCTCTTTTTGCATCTTTAAGAAAATTTTGATAGATAGGCACATAAAGCTTGGCTTAATGTTTCATGCAAATTATTCCTATCAAAATATTATTAATAGCCTTAAGTTGTTCATTTGCTTGTGCATAATAAGTTGTAGATGTTAACAATTTGACATTTCTTGATTCAACATATCGAACCATTTTTCGACCAATAAAAAGAGTACCATCATCCATTGTTATAAGTTATGGAATTCCAAATCTACGTGTAATATGTTTTTCAATGAAATCAATAATGTCACTTTGCTCTACATTCATTAAAGGAATAACTTCTACCCACTTAGTAAAATAATCAGCTGCAACCAATATACATTTGTGTCATTTCGAAGAATGTAGATGTATTTGACCAATCAAATCCATTTTTGAACCTCATTGTTAAGTGAGAAAATCTTCATAGATACTCAATCCTTGACCTAAACACCTTCACATCCAACGTAGGGATTGAAGAGAATCACCATACAAACTAGTTTCCAACCTTTATTCGTTGGGAAAACCATCAGACAAGGAGATCATTTCTCCAAAGGAAGTTTAAAGTTTCAACCTTTAAGAGTTAGAAAGCACTTTAAGGATATCCAAGCTTTGAGAAATTGTCAACAAGCCATCCTTGACGTTTTTAAGGTAAGACACGTAAGTTTTACCGTTTCCTTTAAGTTTGGATTTAAGAGGAAAAATGACCCATATGAGTTAGGGTTGGTTTTGGGTGATAATTCTTTGGAAGAGTATGCTTAGGAGGTTGTTGTGATGAAGGTTGTTGAGAAATCCGGTGCGGTGATCAGAGAAGGTAAGCTCTCTGTTCTTGGAGAGTTTGTATCCCTTGATTGTGTTCCACCATACTCCTGGGGAGTTATGGTTATTGTATGATGCAGTGTGTGTATTTTAATTATGTGTTACTTCTTTTTGATTGAAACATACATGTAAATGATTTGCACTGTGATGTTTGTATTGTGGTTGAGGAAGCCCTTTGGCCAGGGAAGCGGACCATATATGAGAGTGTAAGACTCATCCGGGATGAGCTTCTCGACAATTCATATACGTCCGAGTGCATGAGATGTGCACTGGTAAATGTGTATATCTGTGCCCGAGTGCATGAAATATACATTTGTGCATGAGACGTGCACTGGTGAATGTGTATATCCGTGCACGGGTACTGGTGATGTGCACGGGAAGATATACAATTGTGCATGTAATGTGCACTGGTTGGCTAAATTGTATATCTGTACACGGAAAGATATGCATTTGTGCATGTGATGTGCACTGGTTGGCTAATTTGCATATTTGTGCTAGAATGGCACGTTGGTGTGATTATGGACACGTGATGTTAATAAAAGGTCGGGATGACTATATTGTTGTTTTATTAAAAGGATGAGTTGGCTATGTTATATGTAATGCATATTTAAATGCTATGTATTGTGGAAGTGAACCAGGGGGAGAAGAGTCTCCAAGAACCTTGAGTTTACTGAGATTGTATCTCACCCCAGTTGGGGATTATATTTTATTGCAAGTAATAGCCAACGAACAGAGGACAAGGTCCGGGATAAAAAACTCGAGTAAGGGTCGTATGGTGAATCTGATTGAGGATTTCGGACAAGAGGCTGGGACGGGTTCAAGAATGTGGAAGGTGGGTCTTGTGCGTGCCTGTTGGCTTAATTTTATTTTGTGTATATTTTGGAACCCGGTATGAGATTGTACTGTATGTATATTGTGTAACAGTACCCGATAGCCGGGTTGTATATTAGATTCCATACATAATGTTTTATTGGTGTTGTACGACGTCTTATTTATTTCATTGCTTCCGTTAATTACTTTAAGTAATTGCTACGCTTAAGACCATAAGATAATGTTAATGAACCGAATGCATACGGGGTCGTTACATTTTATGGTATCATAGCAGTTTGTCCTAGGGAAGCATTTTGTATGGTAGTTTGTGTGAGATCATCCTTTTTATGCTGTAGGGTTCAATATGAGTATTGCATATGTGGTTAATAAGTGTGGGCCTGATCAACTCATTCTTTGTATGACATGTACAGTTTCATGGTGAGAACCAGAAATGACGCTATGAGAGGGGATGAGGAGGTACAACCGGACCAGTAGTGGTTGCCTTGGCAGCTATGCAGCAAGAGATGGCTGCAAGCCGGCAGGCGAATGAGGCCTTGTTGAAGGCTAAAGAGAATTTGATGGCAGAGTTGAGAACTCTGCAACTAGAGGATCAAGTACCTTCTTCACCACCTACCTTCGAGGGCGAAGGTAATCGCTTCTAGGGTGGGGGTAGTCATCGTGATGATGGACCCAGCCACCAACGAGGGGATGGGTTGTCCCAGTTTGGTGTTGAAGAGGATGTAGCAGTTAGAGGGAAAATGCTTATTGCTTTTCGAAAGCATGACCCTCCAGTTTTCTATGGGGGATAGAATCCCATTGTTGCTACCAAGTGGCTGCAGGCTTTAGAGAAGATTTTCTCCGTAATGGAGTGCTCAGACCATCAACAACTCTATGTGACCTACTTGCTACAGGGAGATGCGCATGAGTGGTGGCTTACCACTTCAGAGTTACTGAGGGGCTAGGGTGAGGTTATTACCTGGCAGGTGTTTGTGGCTCAGTTCCTGGACCGATATTTTCCACAAGATGCTAGAGAGTAGAAACAAGCCGAGTTCGAGGGTCTGGTCTAGGGACAAATGTCTATGGATGAGTACTTAGCCAAGTTTAATGAATTGGCTAAGTATGCACATTTCTGGAGGGCAATGCCTGTCGCCGAGGTGCTTGCTGCTAAGTTCCAGAGGGGACTTAAAGAGAGTATAGAAGAGAAGATAGTCGGGAGTGGATCCTAGGATATGGGTAGCTTGGTGAGGCAATGTCGCCAAGTGGAAGATATGATAAAGAGGCGCAGCAGCAGTCATCCTGCTCCATCTTTTAAGTAGGAGGGGAGAAGACCAGGTAGCTCAGGCCCAGTCGGGAAGGGTAAGGGAAAAGGTTTGGGGGTGTCATCTCTAGCTGACCGATTTAAGCAAGGGTCGGGTTATAAAGGAGCTGGACTAAGATCGAATCTACCTCCAAAGTGTGCTACATATGGAAGGAACCATTGGGGGAATTGCCCCACTGGTCAATTTAATTGTTTTAGATGCGGGCAGCATGGTCACTTTGCTAGAGAATGTCCTCAAGGAGATGATCGGGTTGTGGCTGCTCCCGTTATTTCAGTAGCACCACCATCAAGACAGATTTATACAGTTGATGCCAGAGAGGCCGCCTGAGCTCCCGACTTGATCCGAGGTAAGATTTTTATTGATAATTGTGATGTGAGAGTGTTGTTTGATTCTGGAGCTACTCACTCCTTCATTGAGAATCGTGTTGCTCTAGGTCTGAACTTATAGATGTTCAGTTTGTTTCCTCCTATGGTTGTTACCACTGCTTTTAAGGAACAGTGTCGGGTTGATACTTACTGCCGGGATGTGAGGTTTTATTTTGAGGGCTGGGAATACAGTGTTGATCTGTATTGTCTTGTGATGCCTTATCTGGAGATTATCTTGGGTATGGATTGGTTGGCCAGGTATGGCGTTTTGTTGGGTTGTTGCAATAAGAAGATAGTAGTATCTTCGGATGGAATCAGGCAGGGTTCCACTTCGCTTATCACAACCTTGCAAGTTTGCAAGGAGATGCAGGGAGGAGCCCTGGGTTATCTCTTACTAAATACAACAGAAGAGAGGTCGGGATGGGATTTGGCAAAGATCCCGATCATGAATGAGTTTAGGGATGTGTTCCCAGAGGAAATCACACATCTTCCACCCGAGAGGGGAATTGATTTCTCCATTGATTTGATCCTGGGTGTATGACCCATCTCTGTAGCTCCTTATCGTATGGCTCCTTTGGAGCTAAAGGAGTTGAAAGCGCAGCTTGAGGACTTATTGTCCAAAGAATTTATTCGACCAAGTGTGTCGCCATGGGGAGCACCAGTTATATTTGTTAAGAAAAAGGATGGGAGTATGAGGCTATGTGCGGATTACAGGCAATTGAATAAGGTCACGATAAAGAACAAGTATCCCTTGTCTCGAATTGATGATTTGTTGGATCAACTGAAGGGATCTTGTATATTTTCTAAGATTAATTTGCGATCCGGGTATCATCAAATCTGGATTAAGCCTAAGGACATACCTAAGACTGCATTCCGGTCTCGGTATGGTCATTATGAATATCAGGTGATTCTGTTTGGACTCACTAATGCTCCGGCCGTGTTCATGGATTATATGAACTGGGTTTTTAGGCCTTATTTAGATCAGTTTGTGGTGGTGTTTATTGATGACATACTGATTTATTCTAAGAGTAAGGAGGAGCATGCTGAGCATCTCCGGGTTGTTCTTCAGACTTTGAGGAATGACCAACTTTATGCCAAGTTATCGAAGTGTGATTTTTGGTTGACCGAGGTGAAGTTTCTTGGTCATGTGATCTCGACAACTGGGATAGCAGTTAATACCGGAGGTTCATACAAGGGCTTTCGCAGATGGTGTTACCCTTAACCCGGCTTACCAGAAAGGGTACTCCATTCGCATGGATTCATGAATGCGATGAGTGTTTTCTGAAGTTGAAAGAGAGATTGACCACAACTCTGGTGCTGATTCTTCCTGACCCTAAGGGAAGTTTTGAAGTTTATTGTGATGCTTCCAAGCAGGGACTTGGATCTGTATTGATGCAAGAGAGAAGAGTGGTTGCATATGCTTCTCGGCAGCTGAAGCCAAATGAGGAGAATTATCCTACGCATGATTTAGAGCTGGTAGCTGTGGTCTTCGCTCTAAAGATTTGGAGGCACTACTTATATGGTGCCAAGTTTGTGGTGTTCAATGACCACAAAAGTCTCAAATATCTATTTGATCAGAAAGAGTCAAATATGAGACAAAGGAGATGGATGGAGTTCATCAAGGATTATGATTTTGAGTTGAGGTACCATCCCGGAAAAGCCAATGTAGTGGCGGATGCTCTGAGTAGGAAACACATGAGCATAGCTTGTATGATGATTGACGAATGCAAGTTGAGGGTGACCAAGGTTGTGAGTTGAGAGAGACCAAGGTGGACAACGGGTTGGTCATGAGAATCTAGGATGCCCAAAATCGGGATGAGGATGTGAAGTCCTTGTATGGGCAGAAAGACGTGTCTTGGGAGAACCCGGACAACTCAGGTTTGGTGTTTAGGATTATTGTGGTTGAGGGCGAGTTAGTGGATGCGGTACTGTCTGAGGCTCATAAGGGCCGATTTAGCATTCATTCGAGTTCCACTAAGATGTATCCGGATTTGAAGAAAAAAATTTGGTGGCCCAGGATGAAGAGAGATATAGCCGAATATGTGACTAAATGTTTGGTATGTCAGAAGGTGAAGATTGAGCATCAAAGACCATCAGGCCTATTGCAACCTTTGCAAATTCCAGAGTGGAAATGGGATAGTACTTCCATGGATTTTGTGGTCAGATTGCCGAGGACCCAACCCGATGCGATTTCCATCTGGGTGATTGTTGATAGGCTGACCTAGTCGGCTCATTTCTTACCCGTTCGGACTGTCTACATTGCAGAAAGGTTGGCTCAGCTATACGTTAGAGAGATTGTCCGACTTCATGGTGTTCCAGAAAGCATTGTCAGTGATAGAGATCCGAAGTTCACCTCCAGGTTTTGGGGTGCTCTTCAAGAGGCTTTTGGGACCCAGTTGCGACTCAGCACAGCTTATCATCCACAAATCGATGGGTAAACCGATAGAACTATCCAGACTCTAGAGGACATGCTGAGAGTTTGTACCTTGGAGCAAGGATCGAGTTGGGATAGATATCTACCTCTGGTGGAGTTCTCATATAACAACAGCTTCCATGCTAGTTTGGGTATGGCACCCTATGAAGCGTTGTATGGTCGAAGGTGTCAGACTCCTACTTGTTGGACTAAAGTAGGAGAAGGTCAGCTTCTTGGACCCGAGTTGGTTCAGAATACTTCTGAGCAGATCCACATGATCAAAGACAAGTTGTTGCGGGCTCAGAATCGTCAGAAGAGCTATTATGATAGCAACATCGCCCATTGCAGTTTGAAGAAGGCGATCATGTGTTTCTGAGGTTATCTCCAGTAACCAGATTGGAAGGGCATTGGGTGTGCGAAAGCTTAGTCCTAGATTCATTGGTCCTTATCAAATCCTCCAAAGGATAGGACCAGTTGCTTATAGGCTAGCCTTGCCTCCCCAATTGTCCAGGCTACATGATATCTTTCATGTATCCCAGTTGAGGAAATACGTGCCCGATCCTTTGCACGTAGTGGAATCGGACTCTGTTCAGATTAAAGAAAATCTGACTTGTCCTACTCGACCATCTCAGATCCTTGATATGATGGAGAAAAAGATTCGAAGCAAGACTATTTCGATAGTCAATGTACAATGGGAAGGGAGGACACCGGAGACGGCTACATGGGAGCAGGAGCAGGAGCTTATGCAGCTATACCCCGAGTTATTTGGCAGGTATGGTTTTTGAATTTTGAGGTCAAAATTCTTAGAAGGTGGGGTGAATATAATGACCCTGTGACAAATCCGAGTTCGTGCGACCAGGTGTACATAAGGGGGGTGTAACTGGAACCTGGATAGAGGGAGGGGTGTAGATAACATCTTCTCAGATCGGGGATCATGTTGCGATCTCGGATGAGCTCGGATGAGCTTAGAGGAGCTCGTTTTTAGTTGACTTGTAAGAGCTAACGGGTAGAAAGACCGGAAGAGCTCATAACCCCTTTTGTTAGAGTTACCGAGTTAGGAACCCGAATGTGGTTGAGAGGAACCTTGGACTTGTGAAATACTAACGTAGGAACTCGAATTAGGTCGAATGAGATCAGATGAGGTCGGAGGAGGGCGAAACCATGGGCGTAGTATAGTACCGTGGACAGGCCCTAATGTTGTGCAATCGACTACATAAGCATTTGTAATCGATTAAAACGAACAGTGCTTGTTAGGTATCATCTCTATAAACCCAACTCGGTAACGTCAGTAGGGTTTTGAGAACCCGAGTAGTTAAACGTAACATGTATATGAGGTATAACGCATTGACTTGCCAAACAGTAGACCCTATCTGGCAATCAAATATCTCTACATATTCACTGTATACAAGTGACACGTGTTAACTCCCTGATTGTTATTTTTGATTATTTAAGATATGTACGCGTGTCAACTTTCAGATTATTTAAGATATGTACGAGTGGGATATTCCAGTAGCAATCTAATTTCCACCACCTTGGCTAAAAAATTTTCTCTCTCTTATTCCATTTTTTTCCTCCATTGTTAAGTGAGAAAAGCTTCATAGATACTCAATCCTTGACCTAAACACCTTCACATCCAACATAGGGATTGAAGAGAATCACAATACAAACTAGTTTCCAACCTTTATTCGTTGGGAAAACCATCAAACAAGGAGATCATTTCTCTAAAGGAAGTTTAAAGTTTCAACCTTTAAGAGTTAGAAAGCACTTTAAGGATATCCAAGCTTTGAGAAGTTCTCCACAAGCCATCCTTGATGTTTTTAAGGTAAGACACATAAGTTTTACCATTTCCTTTAAGTTTGGATTTAAGAGGAAAAATGACGATTTTGGGTGATAATTCTTTGGAAAAGTATGCTTAGCAGGTTATTGTGATGAAGGTTCAACCTTAAAAGCTAACTTTTCTGGGTTTTGGGAATTTTGTTTGGCCCAGATAGATCTTGGTGGGGCTTACAAGTCACTGGTTGGTTGTATATGGTTGAGATCTGGAAAAGAATTGGGTTCTTTTCATGAAACGGTTGAGAACCATTCTTGATATCTTGCTTGCCTGATGTAGGGCGTGATAAAGAAGATATCGGTTGTTATAAACACAAGGCTGAGAAAGCCGGTGTGGTGATCAGAGAAGGTAAGCTCTCTATTCTTGGGAAGTTTGTATCCCTTGATTGTGTTCCACCATACTTCTGGGGAGTTATGGTTATTGTATGATGCAGTGCGTGTATTTTAATTATGTGTTACTACTTTTTTATTGAAACATACATGTAAATGATTTGCACTGTGATGTTTGTATTGTGGTTGAGGAAGCCCTCTGGCCAGTGTAAGACTCATCCGGGTTGAGCTTCTCGGCAATTCATATACGTCCGAATGCATGAGATATACATTTGTGCATGAGATGTGCACTGGTGAATGTGTATATCTGTGCACGGGTACTGGTGATGTGCACGGGAAGATATACAATTGTGCATGTAATCTGCACTGGTTGGCTAAATTGTATATCTGTGCACGGAAAGATAAGCATTTGTGCATGTGATGTGCACTGGTTGGCTAATTTGCATATCTGTGCTAGAATGGCACGTTGGTGTGATTATGGACACGTGATGTTAATAAAAGGCCGGGATGACTATACTGTTGTTTTATTAAAAGGATGAGTTGGCTATGTTATATGTAATGCATATTTAAATGCTATGTATTGTGGAAGTGAACCAGGGGGAGAAGATTCTCTAAGAACCCTGAGTTTACTGAGACTGTATCTCATCCCGGTTAGGGATTATATTTTATTGCAGGTAATAACCAATGAACGGAGGACGAGGTCTGGGATAAAAGACCCGAGTAAGGGTCGTACGGTGAATCCGATTGACGATTCTGGACAAGAGGTCGGGACGGGTTCAAGAATGTGGAAGGCGGGTCTTGTGTGAGCCTGTTGGCTCAATTTTATTTTGTGTATATTTTGGAACCTGGTATGAGTTTGTACTGTATGTACATTGTGTAACAGTACCCGATAGCCGAGTTATATATCAGATTCCATACATAATGTTTTATTTATATTGTATGACGTAGAATGACGTCTTATTTATTTTATTGCTTCTATATGATACTTATTACATTAAGTAATTGCTGTGCTGAAGACCATAATATAATGTTAATGAACCGGATGCATACGGGGTTGTTACATTCATAATCTGCTTCGTTGTTCAAATAAACAGGTTTAACTTCAAATAATAACTTAGTAGGAATGTTACAAAAGAGATTATCAAAACCCCAACACTTGAACTTTTATCAGTTCAGGATCCATCAAAATATAATACCCAAGACTTTTACGCCTCCATAAATTTCTTTAATTTCCATAAATGTGTGATCTACAACAAAACCAACAACAACTTGGCCTTTGATAGATTTCAAAGGTTTGAAAATTGAAGAAAACTCAGTCAAAGCTAAAGACCATTTACCAATTTGACTATGCATAACAGGCTTGGATAACTTGAATTTTATTATATTATTCTTAGAAAGTACCAATATATCATGAGGTTCATGTAATACTTAAAATTACAATAAGAGAAACATAAACAAAGTTTCTCAATGGGACTGTAACTAGTCTTTGCATCATTTAGAATTCGAATGAGATAATACATTGCACATTCAACTCCATTTTCATCCTCTTGGGCTAACATACTAACAATAGTTGAATAAGATGATGAAATATACAACTTTAAAGGTCTCTTTCGAACTGGTGGACCCATGATAGAAGGGTTGATCAAGTAATTGTTGATCTTTTTGAAGGCATCCTGATGTTCCTTCTCCCATTTAAAATCATCTTCATTCTTCAATCAAAGCAAAGGAGAAAACACTTGAGTTTCTCTTATAGATTGAATTTGTTTCTTATTCTTAGGTGGAGAAGTCTCAGTATTGTCTTGGCTTTGTTCTTATCAATTTCGATGTATGAAAAATCCAAGGAAATCACTTGTAGAAACACCAAAATCACGTTTGATAGGAATCATTTTCGATCTACGCTTTCACATTCTTTTGAATGATATTCTCAAATAATTCTCTTTCAATTAATATTTAAGAACAACAACATCCATGTATACTTGCATGTAATCACCTATCAAATCATGAAAAATAAAATTCATTGCCTTTTGATAAGTTGCACCTGCATTTTCCAAGCCCAATGGCATGACTGTCCATTCATAAGTGCCCGAGGCACCAAGACATTGAAAGGTTGTTTTTGATATATCGTGTTCAGTAATGTAAATTTGGTTATAATTAGAGTAACCATATAATAAACTAAGCATTTAATTTCCTCCCATTGGATCAACTAACATATTAGTAATAGGTATAGGATAATCATCTTTAGGAGTTGCCAAAATTAAATCTCAAAAATCTATACAAACACTCATTTTACCATTTTTCTTATTCACAAGAACAACATTCAAAATCCAATCAGCATACCTAACTATTCGAATGAATTTTGCATATAGTAGCCTTTCAACTTCTTCCGTGATCTTGGTTACTACCTCCGGTGAGAATCTTTGAGGGTTTGTTTTATTGGTTTCTTGCCTTCTTGAATAGGTAGTCTATGCTAAACCAAATCTCTACTGAGACTAGGCGTTTCATCATAGTCACATGCAAAGCCATCTTTATATTCATGCAACAAGGAAATCATCTTCCCTCTGAGACCCTTATCAAGAAACTTACAAATATAAGTTGGTTTTTGATTAGTCTCATCTCCCAAATTTACATCATCAAGAGGTATTGATCCTCCATATTTTTTATTGGTGAAGATGTGGACTTCTCGAATCCAAATGGTGAATTGTCGTAGATACAATTAAGTCTTTGATCATCTTGTATTAAAGGTTTACCTACAATCTCACCTTGCTCAAAGTAACCTACAAAAACATCACTATTTCAATTGGCCTCAACTTCAAACTCTTTTGACTTTTTCCTTTGTTTACTCTTTCAATGGCTGCAAGGGCCATCCCTTTGTCCTCTTTTTTGGTTTTAAGTTTTTTTTTGGCTAAGTTGTACATTTCACTATTCAAGAGTTCCTCTTTTCTACTTTGTTTTCCTTATTGGCCTCAAAGGCCATACTTTCTACTAGGTTCAATTCTTCATTCAAACCAGTGGCCAAGATGGTCGTTACTAACCTGTTTTTGGCTACGTAAGTCCAAATTTGAGCATAGTAGCTCGAATAAACATCAGTTTTGGTCATAGGTAATGATGGCCGTTTCAACAACCTCATTCTTCCATATACCACCTTTCCTCAAATTCAACTCCACAAAGGAGCAGTTATAGCCAAAGCCTTAGTTGGTTCTTCAGCAACTAAAACATAGGTCTCATAAATATTTTGATTAGATTCGATGACTTCCAATTGACCATCTTCATTCCAAAAAAA
>QARZ01008953.1:0-11519 GCA_013407115.1 Glycine latifolia
TGGGATGAAATGACAGAAGCTGAAAAAAGAGTTGTGCAATATGATTTTAAAGCTAAAAACATTATTACATCTACTTTGTCTTCTGATGAATTTTTTAGAACTGTGAGATACAGAAGTGCAAAAGAAATGTGGGAAATGTTGTAGGTAACTCATGAAGGAACAGATGAAGTATGGAGATCAAGGAAGCATGCCTTGATTCATGAATAAGAAATGTTCAAGATTAGCAATACTGAAAACATATCACAGCTGCAAACAAGATTCACTCACATTGTCAATCATCTTCTTGGTCTTGGAAAGACTTTTGATGCTGAAGAATTGAATATCAAAATTCTAAAGTGTCTCACAAGACCATGACAACCAAAAGTTACAGCAATCAAGGAATCCAAAGATTTGTCTAAGATGTCAATGACTGCACTATTTGGTAAGCTTCTTGAGTATGAACTTGAAATGTCACAACTAACCAATGCAGAAGATGCAGAAAAGAAGCACAAAAGCATAGCTTTGAAAGCTGCATCATCTACGGTTGAAATAGAAGAAGACTCAAGTGAAGAAGATGAAGATGACAACATGAATCTAATTGTCAAAAAGTTCAGCAAATTCATGAGAAGGAACAAAAATAGAAAGTTCACAAAGTTCAACAAGAGAAATGACAAAGATAGCAACAACAACACCTCTACCAACTTTACATGTTTTGAATGTGGAAAACTTGGACACATCAAATTTGAATGTCCAATATTCTTGAAGAAACAACAAGGTGAGAGGAAGATAAAGAAGGAAGGAAAGCCAAAGAAAGCCTACATTGCATGGGAAGATAATGAATCAACAAGTTATGGATCAAGGAGTGAGAATGAAGAAAAAGCAAATGTATGCTTCACTTCAACCTTGAGTGATGATGAAGGATTCTCTAGTGCTGAATCTAAGGTAAATTCAGAATATGATAACATTGTTGATGCTTTTCATGAAATGCATGATGAGGCTCAAAAGCTAGCAAAAACAAATAATAAGTTGAAAGAAAATCTAAGATGACATATCACCAAACTTGCAGAAATGCAAAGTGAACTTTGTAAGTTGAAAGAAGAAAATGAAAAATTTCTTTCAAGTTACAAGGCAAATGGTTGTATATGTCATTTTTCTTCTTCTAAGGCAGAAAAATGCAAATTGTTACAAGATGAGTTTGATGCTTTCAAAAGAAGGCAAGGAGAAAAGCATATGCTACTACTTTCAGAAAATAACTATTTGGTTGATATTTTGAGAAGGCTTTATAGAGGAAAGTACAACTTGGCTGAAATGTTAAGTGTACAAAAATACGTTAGAGATACTTGATATGCTTCCAGCATATATTAGTTTTTAGGAGTAATTGATTAAATAATTTGTTTAAGAATTAGTAAATTAGATAAGGATTAGGTAAGTTATTACTTAATTGGATATTACTTTAATTTCTTATTTATTTTATCATTTAGGAACTAACAAGAGAGGAAAAGAAGCAAAAAGAACAAGCTAGTGCTCTCAAACAAGCCGCACGAATCGCGCCAGACCCCACGCTACTCGCGCCAGGTGTTTAAAGCCAACCCTTTAACTCGAATAAGCCACGGTATTAGCGTGGCCATCCACGCGAGTAGCGCTATGATATCAAACTCAAGCATTCAATTCGAATGACCGATGTGATCAGTGTGGGACACCACACTATTAGCGCCAGAGTTCTAGAACAGCTTAATCAATTCACACATCCCACGCAATCAGCGTGGGACTTCGCGCTAGTCGCACCACAAGCTCGATATTTTCTGATTTAAAAGATTTGATACTGATTTAGGTTGGGGAATAGTTCCTTGTTACCAAAATTAAACCTAGAACGTATGGGGGATAAAAAGGGACCTCTGGGTCACAAAGAAGAACCTTCCTCTGGACCTTTTGAAGATTTTCTACAGAAGAAGCCATTGAAGAACCTTTGGAGAACATTGGAATCATTAGGGAACTACAGAATAACAACTCTATGTAATTTCTTCTTTTCCTCTGGTAATTCCTCTCTGGGAACATGCTAGTTGTGGGAGTAATGTCAGTTCTGAGTATGCTTGGCTAAATTCTTGTATTGTGGTTGAGGCAAGAACCTATGTGAACTCCTCTATGTCTTGATTGGTTTTAATGAGAATTATCATAATTGCTTTGTTTTATTCTGTTCTTCATTACATTGTTCTTAATTGGGACTGGCCATTCTATTAAGATGCTTAGGGTTAGGATTCACAATAGGGATATTGGGATTCTAGTTTCTGAAATGAGTAAAACAACAATTTATACATTACCTGGGGATAGGAATGTGTAGTTGCAGTAATTTCAGAATGTATTTGCTAAATGCTTGGTTTAAGAGGGAATCACTAAGGGATTAGGGTTTTTAATTTCACCAAAGGGTTAAATTACTAAGGGATTAGGATTTAGCTAATCATGTGAGAATGCATCAGCTGAGCAATTAGAAATAATTCAAGTTAATAATCAATTGAAGTATAGAAGGTAGGGGTCATAGGGGAATGTGCTTTAACCACAATTATCTCTCAACACTGCAGCAAAATTAGTTTAAATTGGTTTACATTCTCGTTAAATTTCTGTCATTTAATTTACGTTACGTAATTACAAACTCAACCAATTCTCTCAACTTATTATTTGTCTTCCAATTTCTAAGACGTTAAGTTACGATAAAATTACATTCAATCCCTGTGGAGACGATACTTTACTTACTCATTTTATTACTTGAAACGAACGGTACACTTGCCGATTTTGCAACAATATTTCTGGTTTGGGATACAAACATGGTTCAAAATATAGTGGAAAAATCAAATTTGTACCACTAAAATAGAAGAATCAAAAGAGTTTTTATAAATCAAAGTTCAATCAAAATGCGTACTTTGAAAGATCATCAAGAATTGTAACTTATGACAATTGCATGAAAAAAGGACATATATCTTTTAAATGCTATGCTAGGAAATATTATGTGCCTAATAGAGAATGTGTATGGGTGCAAAAGAGAGAAAAATGGCTAACCCCTTTGGACCCAACCTCAATTGGGTACCTTTCCTTGTCACTTGATTTGAATTTTGCAGGTGTGTCTAAGAGCAAAATCATCACTATGGTATCTTGATAGTGGCTGCTCTAGGCACATGACAGGTGACATATCCATGCTTACAAATGTTATACTCAAAGATGGAGGATTTTTCACCTATGGGGATAATAACAAAGGAAAGATAATTAGAGAAGGAAACATAGGAGACAGCCTACAAACAATGATTAGAAATGTTTTGTATGTTGATGGCTTGAAACATAGTCTCCTAGGCATAAGCCAACTATGTGACAAAGGGTTCAAAGTTTCCTTCAACAACAATTGTTGTTTTATTTGTGACAGTCAAAGTGGTGAAGTTATCCATGTTGGCAAAAGAAAGGGTAACATTTATGTTTTGTCCATTGACCATGCATTCATTCATAACACTAGCTGTCTTGTAAGTAAAACTAATGAAACATGGTTATGACATAGAAGGGCAAGTCATATAAATATGAATCATATGAACAAGCTTATGAAAAAGGATTTGGTCATAAGATTACCTCAGCTTAAGTTTAAGAAAGATAAAATATGTGAAGCTTGTCAAAGAGGGAAACAAACAAAGAATTCTTTTCAAAGCAAAAATGTTGTTTCTACCTCTAGACCTCTTGAGTTGCTTCATATGGATTTATTTGGTCCTTCAAGAACCATGAGCTTGGGCGGAAATTTCTATGGGCTTGTTATTGTAGATGATTACTCAAGATACACATAGACTTTATTCATAAGATCCAAGAGTGATGCATTCACAGCTTTTAGAGAATTGGCCAAGATAATTCAAAATGAAAAAGCTTGCAATAGTGTTTAAATTAGAAGTGATCATGGTGGAGAATTCCAAAATGAATACTTTGAAAATTTTTGTGAAGAATCTGAAATTAATAACAATTTTTCAGCTCTAAGAATACCCCAACAAAATGGTATTGTGGAGAGGAAAAACAGATCACTTGAGGAAGGTGCAAGAACTCTTCTAAATGAAACAAAATTGCCTCAGCACTTTTGGGCTGATGCTGTAAGTACTGTTTGTTATACTTTGAATAGGATTCTCATAAGGCCAATTTTGAAGAAAACTCCTTATAAACTATACAAAGGAAGAAAACCAAACATATCTCATCTTAGATCATTTGGCTGCAAGTGTTTTGTTTTAAACAATGGTAAAGATTCTCTTGGCAAATTTGATTCTAAAGCTGATGAAGCAATTTTTCTTGGTTACTTTTTGCAAAGTAAAGCTTATAGGATCTTCAATAAAAGAACATTGTGTGTTGAGGAATCCGTCCATGTCATATGTGATGAGTCTAACCCTTCCAAAGAGAATTTGGAGTATGATGTTGATGCAAGACAAAAGGAAGAATTTCTGCAACTTAATGATCTTAATGAAAAAGAAAAAGCTGAACCAAATGATGTACTGGAACAATCAACTACTGAACAAAAGCACAAGGAGTGGAGGACAACTAAAGATCTTTCCCTTGACAACATAATTGGGGAAGTATCCCAGGGAGTTTCTACTAGATCATCTTTAAGAAATCTTTGTTGTACCATGGCTTTTGTTTCACAGATTGAACCAAAAAGTATTGATCAAGCTCTGCTGGATGAACATTGGTTAATGGCTATGCATAATGAGTTAAACCAATTTAAAAGAAATGAAGTTTGGGAATTAGTCCCTAGACCATCAGCTCATAAACCAATTGGCACAAAATGGGTTTTTTGAAACAAGCTGGATGAAAGTGGTATCATAGTAAGGAACAAGGCTAGATTGGTTGCTAAAGGTTACAACCAAGAGGAAGGCATAGACTATGATGAAACTTATGCTCCAGTAGCTAGATTAGAATCCATTAGGTTGTTACTTGCATATGCATGTTTAATGAATTTCAAATTGTTTCAAATGGATGTCAAAAGTGCATTTTTAAATGGCTACATTGAAGAAGAAACATATGTAGACCAGCCTACTAGATTTATTGATTTTAAACATCCTAACCATGTTTTCAATTTAAGAATAGCTTTATCTGGTTTGAAACAAGCACCAAGGTCTTGGTATGAAAGGTTAAACAAATTTTTGCTTGAACAATCTTTCATACGATGACAAGTTGACAAAACCTTGTTCATCAAGAAAAGAGGAAATGATATATTGCTGGTTCAAATTTATGTGGATGATATTATATTTGGTTCAACTAATCAATCTATGTGCAAAGAATTTTCAGTATCAATGCAAAGTGAATTTGAGATGTCAATGATGGGAGAACTTACATTCTTTCTAGGCTACAAGTCAAGCAATTAAAGAATGGAACTTTCCTGAGTCAAGTCAAGTACTGTCTAGAGATGATCAAGAAGTTTGAAATGGAAAATTGCAAGGATGCTGCAACACCAATGGCAACATCTACCTATCTTGATTTAGATTACTAAGGAAAAAGTGTTGATGAGTCCAAATACAGGGGAATGATTGGATCCTTACTATACTTAACTGATAGTAGACCTGATATTATTGTAAGTGTTTGCTTGTGTGCTAGATATCAAGCAAAACCCAAAGAATCTCATCTAACTACAGTCAAAAAGATCCTCAAATATCTCAAGTCTACACCAAGAGTAGGACTTTGGTATCCAACAGGTACATCTATTAGCTTGATTGGATATTCTGATTCTGACTTTGCAGGGTGCAAATTGGATAAAAAGAGTACCAGTGAAACATGCCACTTGTTAAGAAGCTCTTTGATTTCTTGGCATTGCAAGAAGCAATCATGTGTTGCCTTATCCACTACTGAAGTTGAATATATTTATGCTGGAAGCTGTTGTGCACAAAGTCTTTGGTTGAAGCAACAACTTCAAGATTTTGGTGTTGATATACAGGAGATACCATTGTTGTGTGATAACACTAGCACAATCAACATATCCAAGAATCCTATTATGCACTCAATGACCAAACATATTGAGATCAGACATCATTTTATCAGAGATCATATCCAAAAAGGTAATATCAAAATTGAGTTTGTTAAAACCAACTATCAATTAGCTGATATTTTCACTAAACCTTTGGATAGAGATAGATTCTACACACTTAGAAACATGTAGGAATTTTAGATGAATCTAATGTGTGTTAGCATGATGTTTATATGCTCATCTACATGAAATTGCATCATTTATTGTCCATTCATCTCAAGCTTTACAAATTCAAACTTTCCTGCATAATTGTTGTTCATACTGATAAATTCACTGTTATAATCGATTAAAGCACAGATTAATTGATTAAATGGACTTAACAAGCCTTTTAGAATGAAGATTGTGCTTATGTAATCGATTACATTAGTAGTATAATCGATTATTCTTCATAAGAAAATGTTTCCAGAAAATGAAGTTCATTGGAATAATCAATTACACTATCGAATTAATCGATTACATAAGGAGAAAAATGTTTTATATTTCATGTCATACATAACCCGGTACCAGGTCATGCCGGACTCATAAATTCGTTGTCGGGTTCCCTGGCTTAATACCATTAAAGACAATCCGGGCTGGGTTCGTAACTCATCTGGGCTTCAGGGTTCTTATGAACTAGCCGAGCTCCATTATAATTCGGACTCCACGTTAAGCCGAGCTCCACTGTAAGTTGAGCTCTACTGTAATCAGGGCTTCATAATAATCGGTTACCAAGATTATGTAATCGATTACACCTCATCTTCCTGAATTACACTCACTGACTTAATCAATTACGCCTTCGAATTAATCGATTACAACCTCTGCAAGAACTGTTTTTGCTTGCGAATTAATCGATTACACAAGCATATGATCGATTATTCATGGAGTTATTACAAAATCTGCAAGATTTTCTTGGAAATTGTAACTATCCAACCGCCACCAAATTCAAATTTTGAATCTTCTGTACTTTAAATTTAGTGGATTAATTCATATTAACTGTCATTCATTTCAAATTTCAAATTTAGAGCCCAAAATCTTCTATAAATATAGCCTATGGTGAAGGGAATATTCACACAATTCTCCTTCTGCAATCTTAGCCTTGCTATTCTTTCTTCTTCTGAGTCTTATAACACTGTTCAGATAGCCTTTTCCCCAAACAATACATTATGTCTGCTTCTAAAAAAACCAAAACCTCTAAGAGAAAGAGTGTTGAAACCTCTAACCCTGCAGAGAATAGGTTAGACCATTGGTTTCCTAGTGAGCGTGAGAAAATGACCTACCTTCAGTTTAATGCCACCAAACTAATATGTCCACCCAAACACCTTGACCTTGCCTAGTTCACTAATGAAGGTTTTCAGTTCCCTGCTATACTTGAAAATCAGGGTTTGAAAAAAATTTGTTGAGATCAAGGGTACCTTATACCCTGAGTTAGTGAAGGTGTTTTACACTTGTTCCAAATTTTCCATCGATGGGACTATCCTATCTCAAGTGAATGGAGTGGCCATGGAAATCACTCTTGAAGTTTAGCAAGAGGTGGTTGGCATTTCCTTTGAAGGTGAAAGGAAATTTGAAGAGGAGGCTGGTGGGTATAATAGGATAGACACCTATAGAGGGATGCTTCTTGACCCTCAAATGAGGCTGAAGCTGAGGCTTAGCACTGGTCCTATGACTCATGAAGACAGACTTCTTCACTATATCATCACCTATATTTTGAATCCTAGGTACACTAATCATGCACAAGCCATAGATGATGATATTCAGATTGTGTATTGTTGCGAATCTTTACACGGCAAGTGCACCGATCGTTTCAAGTAATATAATGATAAATAGAGATCGTTCCCACGAGGATTGAGATACTAATTCAATTGTAATTGACTACCTTTACTATTGGAATAATATAAATAATAATGATGAGACTTAATGTAATAGTTTGTTTAAATGAAAATTTATTAAAATAAAACGCAAGGCAATAATGTAATTTCGAACGTATTAATTATGACAGAGAATTATGGCTTAAGCACAATTACTATGGTTCCCTCTTGTGTGATTGAACTGATATTTAATTACTTCTTAATAGAATTGATTGAAGATATGTCTAATTAATTAGCTAAACCCTAATTCCTCGGTTATTTAGCCCTTTAATCTAGTTTGCGAATCCTAATTCCTTAGTGATTCTTATTAGATTAAGCATTAAGCTGACATATTTAAGCTTCACAATACTTCATCCCTATCCCTAGGTAATGTTGCAATTGTTAATCTATTGGGTTCGGGAATTAAAATCTCAAGATTCCTCTTTGTTGATTTTAACCCTATGTAATCTAACAGATTGATCAAGTCTATTTAGATTTAATGAATAGAAGAACACAACAGAGTAAAACAATAATACTAATTTCCATTAAATTCAATTCAACTACAACAAGGGTTCACTATAGCTTTTGGCTAAACCATAATTACAAAGGAATTAGCCAGACATGGAGATGTCTGGCCTCACACAATAATAAGAAGGTAAAGGAAAGAATCTAGGTTGGGAAATTACCACCCCCTCAATCTTGTCTTCCTCTATATCTTCTTCTTCCTTGAGCTTGATGTTTTCTTCCTTTGCCTCCTCAATAGCTGTTATTCTCCTTTGCTGTCCTCTCTGCCTTTGTGTTAATCCCTGTGTCCCTGTCAGTGTATTTCTTTTGGCCTCCTAAGTCCCTATTTATAATTAGGGTGTGAAAATCTTCTCTTATCTTTTATCAAAATCTTCTATTATCTTTGTGAAATCTTTAATCCAAATCTTTTCTTATCTTCTATCTTTGTGAAATCTTTAATCAAAATCTTGAAATCCAGAGGCTTCTTGATTTTGCTTTCTTTTCTTCTTTTCTTGGTTTCCTGCTATAAAAATTCAAAGAATAAGTGATAAAGATAAAATAATGAAAACTTTCACTTTTATTAGCATGTATTGCTCAATTATTATTAATTTATTGATTCTTTTAGCTTGAAAAATACTATATGCTAGAAGCATATCAGTTACCCCTTGGACCAGGGTTGGCCGAGCATTAAAATCCTGGAAACTCACGCCCCAGTTTGTTGATCCCTTTCAAATTCTTAAAAGAGTCAGCCCTGTCGCCTATCAAATTGTGTTACCCCCGTCCCTTTCTAATCTTCATAATGTATTTCATGTGTCTTAACTTTGTAAGTACGTCTATGATCCTTCTCATGTGGTCGGATTAGATGACATCCAAGTAAAGGAAAATTTGACGTATGAAACACTACCTTTGAAGATTGAGGATTAACGGACAAAGCATTTAAAAGGAAAAGAGATTCCCCTGGTCAAGGTGATTTGGGGAGGTGTATCGGGAGAAGTTGCAACATGGGAGCTAGAAAGGCAGATGCGGGAAGCCTATCTAGCTTTGTTTGTATCAGGTAATTTTGAGGACGAAAATTCTAAAAGGGTGGGAGAGTTGTAACACCTCAGATTTCAGAGTGTGCTGAGCTAGACATATTGTGTGTGTGTGTGTGTAATGCTTGATTATTTGGTTTATTTTGGTAATTACTATTTGGTACTGTTCTACCTTGGTATGCGTGCTTGATGGATGTTAGACGTAAGTCAACTCTGCTGTTCTGTGGTTGCTGGCCATGCACGTTAAGTGGACATGCGTTGTCAGGTGTGTTTATAAGCAACAGAGTGCGTAGCAGAGGGTGCTTTTCCTTTCTTCTTCCTTGTGCTTTTCTCTCTAAACTCACCCAGAAACCTCTTCCTCTCAACCCTTTTGTATCACCTTCAATCTGCAAGGACCACTGTAACTGCCACAAAACCCTTCACGTCAAGAGGAACCTCGTAACTGGAGCAAAGGCCGGCGAACATCCTTCTTAAGATTCGAAAGAGAACGGACACGCTCACGAAGACGGTGTTTTAGTATCACTAAGCTGTAGGATGAACTCCTGGTTAGGTAAGGGGAGTTTACCATCTTTAGTAACAGCTTTAGATACCATGGTTGGGGGCCAGGGAGTCCGACCATGATGATAACTGTCCCTGGTGTGTGTTGTTTTTCCCAGAAAAGCTATGTCTTTTAATGAACAGGAGGTGATGTGTTTTATGTTTGTTGGTTGGTATTTGTGTGAAGAGTTTGATGGTGTTCTTGTGGGGAGAGTTGATGCGTAAGAACTCCCCGTGCATGCATGTGAAGCCGGTATTTTGATTCTGTAAACTCCTAAAACACCTTTTTAGTAGTGTTCATGAAGGTGCTGGATACTGGGTTGGGTGTGCCGGGCTGAGCTCACTATGTAGAGTATATATGTGTGGGACATGACTCTTAATAGTTAATTGTTGGCGGATGTCAGATACCAGATTCCTTAACCATGGTTGTTCCCTTAGAACTATTAAACTCGTGTCTTTTTGGGAAAAGAGCCATCGAGTTCCCTAACTCAGATGAGCTCGTGCTTCCTAGGTATAAGAGCCATTGGGTTCCCCTAACTCGGATGAGCTTGTATCTTCTTGATAAAAGAGCCACCGAGTTTCCCTACTTGGTTGAGCTCATTTCCTTTTCTTTAGAACGACAGGGTTCCTTTCCCGGGTTCGTTCCTTCTCTCTAGTTGTTGAACTTGCTTTCTTTTCGTTAGGGCTACCAAGTTCCCTTCTCGTGCCTATTCTTTCTTTAAATCGGTTAAGCTTTTTCCTTCCTTTGGAGCTGTCGGGCTTGTGCTGTCTATTTTTAATCGATTACAAAAGCTTATGTAATCAATTGCATAGTGCTGGGTTCGTCCTTGGTGTTTGTAAGTCCAAGGTTTGCCCTCGTCCGACCTTGTCCGCCCTCATCTGACCTTGTTTGGATTCTTACATCAAAAATCTTTATACCTAGGTGCCAACCCGGACACCTAATACTCCACACCGGCTCACTAGTTCAGGTGGTGTTTATGTATAATGTGTAAGGAACGTATGTGATTATGTTGATGACAGTTGAGGTCTGCCTATGAGATGGCTTGAGATGATTATGTATGTATTGATACCATTGGGGGTGTATGACAAGTATCCTATCCAGGACGGGTTGTTCATGATTGGGTCATACATTGATGGTGCCCATGGTTATCGAACGCGGATGACGTATGCATTGATACCATGGGGGTGTATGACATATCCTATCCAGAACGAGTTGTTCCTGGTTGGGTCATACATTGATGATGCCCATGGTTATCGAATAGGGTGGATATACATACATACCCATGGCGGTATATGACGAGTATCCTATCAAGGGCGTGTTGTTCCTGACTGGGTCATACATTGATGGTGCTGTAGCGATAAGCTATGCATAGACACATGAGATGCTAGGACCTGGTGGTTAGTGCATCGATAAGCCCATGTTGGGGCAACCCGTGTTTTTGATGGTATGTATGTACATGGGGAGTGCATGCATCATGCTAGGCATTATAAGTTGAATGGTGGAATGTGGTTGAATGACTGTCCATGTTGATTGCGTGATGAAATGCTTGGATCTTATGCTAATATTATGATGCTTAGATTGCCATCCCTAACTGATGTTATTTATTGTTTTTT
>QARZ01009408.1:0-12049 GCA_013407115.1 Glycine latifolia
AAAAAATTGATTCACAAAGAAGATGGTTTGGAGAAAGCACTGATTGAAGCATTCAAAGACGGGAATAATTGTGAAGATGAGGAAAGTCCAGATTATTGTCAACAGCTGATTGCTTGCAAAGAAATTCCTTATCACCAATCTCTCTTTGAAGAAACAAAAGAAGATAAGCAAAATAAGGAAACAAAGCTAGAGTTAAAGGTATTACCTTCACATTTAAAATATGTTTTTCTCGCAAGTAATTCTCAGAAACCAGTCATCATTAATGCAAATCTCTTTGAAGAAGAAGAAAAGAAACTAGCAAAAGTTTTACAGAAGAACAAAGAAGCCATTGGTTGGACCTTATCAGACCTAACATGTATTAGTCCTTCTTATTGTATGCATAGAATTTTAATGGAAGAAGATTATAAACCTGTAGCTCAGCTACAGAGACGTCTCAATTCCACCATGAAAGAAGTTGTTAGAAAGGAGGTAGTCAAGTTATTGGGGGCTGGAATGATATATCCCATCTCAGATAGCCAGTGGGTAAGCCCTATACAGGTAATTCCAAAGAAAGGTGGTATAACTGTTGTTAAAAATGATAAAAATGAGCTTATTCCAACTCGTACTGTTACGGGTTGGAGAATGTTTATTGATTACAAGAAGCTCAATACAGCCACCAAAAAGGATCATTTTCCATTACCTTTCATGGACCAAATGCTGGAGAGACTATCAGGACAACAATTCTACTATTTTCTTGATGGTTATTCAGGATATAATCAAATCAACGTTAATCCTGAAGACCAAGAGAAAACAACTTTTACCTGTCCCTTCGGTGTTTTTGCTTACAGGAAGATGCCTTTTGGTCTTTGTAATGCACTGCTACATTTCAACGATGCATGCTTGCTATTTTCTCTGATCTTGTTGAAAAGAGCATTGAAGTATTCATGAATGATTTCTCTATTTTTGGCTCTTCTTTTGATTTATGTCTTTCTAATCTTGAAACTGTTTTGAAGCGATGTGTTGAAACATATCTTGTGCTCAACTGAGAGAAATGTCATTTTATGGTAACTGAAGGTATTGTATTGGGGAACAAGATCTTTGTTCATGGCATTGAGGTTGACAAAGCCAAAGTGGACATCATAGAAAAATTGCCTCCACCAACAAATGTTAAAGGCATTAGAAGCTTTTTGGGACATGCTAGATTTTACAGGCGTTTCATCAAGGTTTTTTCTAGGATTGCCAAACCTTTGAGCAATCTCTTGAACAAAGAAGTTTCCTTTCATTTTGATGATTTATGTTTAAAAGCTTTTGATACTTTGAAACAAAAACTGATTTCTGCACCCATAATCACTGCACCAAATTAGACACTTGATTTTGAAATAATGTGTGATGCAAGTGATTATGCTGTAGGAGCAGTTTTGGGTCAAAGAAAAAATAAAGTTTTCCATGTTATACATTATGTAAGCAAAGTTTTAAATGAAGCTCAAATTAATTTGCAACAACTGAGAAAGAATTGCTTTCGGTAGTGTATGCTTTGGAAAATTTTAGATCTTATTTGATAGGATCTAAAGTTGTGGTTTTACTGATCATGCTGCTATAAAATATTTGCTAGTAAAAGCTGATTATAAACCCAGACTTATTCATTGGATTCTACTTTTGTAGGAATTTGATTTAGAAATCAAGGATAAAAAGGGGAGCGAGAATCATGTAGCTGATCATCTTTCCAGACTTACCATTGATGAGGTAACCCACAAGTCCTAAAATTCAAGAGGAATTCCCTGATGAAAAGCTATTCAATATTTCAGAAAGGCCATGGTTTGCTGAGATGTCAAATTTCAAAGCAGCTAGTGCAATTCCTGATGATCATGGTTGTCAAACTTATGATTTAACTCGCAGACTCGACCGATTTTATGATTCCACATACCCTCCGCAATTTAACTCGATTGCAGACTCATTTTAGGAGTAGACTCGTCCGATTCTATGTAGAATCGCTTAATTCCAAGCAGAATCGCTAGTTTGCAGTGATTTGGCGAGTCTGGGTAGTAAGCTAAACGACACCGTTCTGTGCTTTCTTCCTCGCGTTCACCTCCGTGCGAGCTGGTGTGTCATCGTTCTCGTGCACCATCATCGCTCCACCATTATCATCGTCGTGGGTCCGTGGTTCCATCATCATCGCTCCGTGGCTTGGTAAGTCATGACTTCGTGCTGGAGCGGATGCAGCGCAGCAAGCTAGCAGCGGAAGAAGAAGGCAACAAAATGAGGATGCAGCCGGAAGAAGAGAAGCTTTCATATGGGGGAGGATTAGGTTTTTTTTTTGTATTTGGGCCAGATTCATAATGGATTTGCTTTTTGTACCTCTTTTTTGCTTACTATACACCTTTTTTTCTGGGTCATTTTTTCGTATTTAGGTAATTTACTTCTTTTTTTTGTCTGAAGTAGACTCTTATGATTCTACGATTCAATTCTATGAGGCCTCCACGAGTCTACGTAGAATCGCGATTCTGACAACCTTGTTAATGATTACACTTGGCACCAGAGAAAGAAGTTTTTCAGGGACGCTAAATACTTTGTGTGGATGATCCTTGCCTCTTTAAAATTGGAGCAGATAATCTCTTGAGAAGGTGTGTAACTCAGGGGGAGGCAAGAAGCATATTGTGGCATTGCCATAGTTCACTTTATGGAGGCCATTACAATGGAGAGAAGACTGCCATTAAGGTTCTCTAATCAGGTTTCTATTGGCCTACTCTATGTAAAACACATATGAATATGTTCAGAAATATGATAACTGTCAGAAAATAGGTGGAATCTACAGAAGAAATGAAATGCCATTACAAAACATTTTGGAGGTTGAAGCTTTCGACTGTTGGGGGATAAATTTCATTGGTCCATTTCCATCATCTTATTCAAATGAATATATTTTATTGGCTGTGGACTATGTAACTAAATGGGTGGAAGCGATAGCTGTACAGCATGAAGATGCAAATACCGTCATTCACTTTCTAAAGAAAAACAATTTTTCAAGGTTTGGCACACCAAGGGTGTTGATAAGTGATGGAGGATCTCATTTCTTTAATGTCCAACTCGAAAAGGTTCTCCAACACTATAGTGTCAGACACAAGGTAGCTTCACCTTACCATCCTCAGATAAATGGGCAGGCTGAAGTTTCTAACAGGGAAATCAAGAAAATCTTGGAGAAAACAGTTGCTCAATCAAGGAAGGATTGGTCTCAAAAGTTAAATGAAGCTCTATAGGCATACATGATAGCATATAAAGCTCCAACAGGACTCACTCCCTTCCAATTGGTTTATGGTAAATCTTGTCATTTACCTATTGAGTTAGAACACAAAGCTTACTGTGCATTAAAATTTCTAAATTTTGATCCAAATGTAGCTGGTGAACACAGGAAGCTCCAACTCATGAATTGGAGGAATTGAGGTTTCAAGCTTATGAAAATTCTAAGCTTTATAAGCAATGAGTTAAAATTATCATGATAAAAAGCTTTTGAAAAAGAATTTTCAGCCTGGTCCACAAGTTTTGTTATTTAAGTCTAGATTGAGATTGTTCCCAGGTAAGCTGAAATCTAAGTGGTCTGGACCATTCATCACCAATAAAGTCTTGCCACATGGAGCTGTAATACTAGAAGATCTAGCCACAAAGAGGACATGGACTGTAAATGGAAGCAGAATCAAACACTACTTGGGTGGTGATGTTTATAGACTCACCACTGTGGTCCAATTGCAGGAAGTTTAAGCTACAACAAGGACGTCTAGCTAACAAGACGTTAAAGAAGCGCTTCTAGGAGGCAACCTAGTATATTCTTACCCGTTCTTTTATGATATTTGTGTTTTATATCTTGTGTGGTACATTCATATTGATTTACTTAATATTTAAGTTTTATTGAAACATTATACTTATAATTATATGTTTTAAAGTTATAGGTTAATTATAGTTAAACATAACTATAAATTAGTATGAAACTGCATATTTAATTAGTAATATTAAATTTTCTTTAAAAAAAGGTTCATTAACTCGCTTGGGCGAGTAAATCACTCGCCTAGGCAAATGAACGTCTACAGAAACAATTAACCACAGGGGTGAAATTTCACCCCATTACAAAACTACCTCCATTTTGCTTTCCCATTTCAACTTTTTGCACCTCTATAACTTTACCTTCTTCTCCAAATTCGCCCAAGCATCTCCCATTTCCAGAAATTCACGTAAGTATCCCACACCACTTGAACTCATTCACGCAAGTTCCATTTAGGTTTCTTGTAATTTATGATTGTGTTAAGTTATAGTTTTTTCTATAAACTTCAAAATAGTTAGGTAAATTAGTCACAAATTGATCTATGCTGCACAAATATGTAATTGTTTTGTGATATTTCTTCTCCTAAATGTTGTGCCCTGAGTTTTGGATAGCTTCTTTGTACATCCTCCTTCATTTATACACACTAATTCATGTGCACACAAGCTGTTTGATGAAATGCCTCAATGACCAGCCATGTTTTATTTCTTATTTTTTCACAAATGTTACTTCCTAAAAATGTTTAGTGGGCTTGTTCAAATGATAAGCTAATTTAGTTCATTAGAATGAACTTGTTTTGCATGCTAAGAACATGAATTAAAGTTTGAATTATCAAGTGTTCTTAAGCACATAAATTATTCTTTAAAAGCTTACATTGTTTGAACTCAACCTTGGAGTAGCATGTTTTAGATTGGCTGAATTTTTGTAGCTATATAACACATGAATTATGTATTGAAGGCTGAAAATTGTAATGCACATTGAAGTGGTTAACTTTTTTGATATATTGCAAAGCTGAACCTTAAATGGTATATTGGTATTTGGTTGAAATGGCTTGTCATACTAATTTCAATTTAGTATTGAGATTTTTACAGATGGCTCCAAAGAAACTTACTAGGAAAAGAGCTAGGAATATGACTGCAGGAGAATGATCAAGCACAACAACACCTCCCGTAGACTTTGTCTTTGATGCTCAGAGATTTCACAGTGAGGAACACCAATGTCGCTTTGAATTGATTAAAGATTGGTCATTCCTTAAAGAACGAAGAGTTAAATTAGTTGAAAGAGAATATCCGGAGTTCAGAGAAGAGCTCACTAAGAGAAGCTGGAGACAACTTGTAGAACCAATGCACAAATTCAACCTTGAAGTTGTCTTAGAGTTTTATGCTAATGTCTGGCCTACTGAGGAAGGAGTTCTTGATAAATGCTCTCACGTGCAAGGCCAGTGAATCCCTTATGATACTGATGCAATTAACTAATTTCCAGGGAGTCCATTAATCTTGGAAGAGGGACAACTATGCGAATATGCCACTAGGAAAAACATCATTTCAGGTTTTTATGAAGAGGCTATAGCTCAGTTACTTTGTGCCCTAGTGATGGAGGTCCAAGACAAGCCAAAGGTCTAGAAGGAAAGCTTGAAGCACTTCCTTTGGTGAGCTTTAAAGGACCAATGACAAGAGCTAGGACTCAAGCACTTCACGACCGCATCCAAGCTAACTTGGACAAGCATGAAGAAGCACACCAACTCAAGAATGACAAGGGCTGGATTTTGATGTCTCAAGTTCAATTTAATTCAATAAATTCCAGCACTTGTTAGTAGCAAAACTAGTTAGAAATTAAAAGGCTTTTAGTGCAATTGTGTAAAGAAGTGTAGGTGCACTTGTGTGTAAATTGTATAGCACCTTTGTAAGCTTGTTGACTGAACCTTAAGGCTTAAAATGCTGCACTTAGAAGTTAAAATACTGCACCTTTAGGCATGTTGGTTCAGCCAAGAAGTCACTTAGGATGAAGCTTGCAATTCGAGTTTCATTAGCTTGCATTTAGGCTTCATTTAGTTTACAATTCAAGCTTCATTTGCATGATCATTTGCCATGCATTTGAGTGTAATTTCGTGGGCTATATAAGCTGCCCAAAAACTGAATGCAAATACTTTTGATGTCATTTTTACAAATTCTGAAATTTGTGTAGAGAGTTTCTCTCTTGTTCTTGTGCAAGAACCTATTGTTTCTTATCAATGGCTTCAAGCTATTGTGGCGATTCTTCCTAGGCTTATTGGAAAGCTTTTCCATGGTGCCATCCACCTTCATCCCTTACCTTCTTCCACCTTCCATTGCTGAAATTAAAAACTCCTAAACAGCCAAGGTTCCACGTGAAAGTGCTGCAGTTTTTGTTCTTGAGAAAAGCTTGAAGTTTGGGTTTCAATGCAAGGATGATTTGGGAAAACTTAATGGCTGTGGGTGCAGCCATACATCAGAATGCATGTAAAAATTGTTTTTTGATTTCCTGTATGTTGCACACAACCTTTTTGGATATGATAACTCAATACTCACTTCTTTCTATAATTAGACTAGGTTCACTTGCCTATTATGTCTAAAGCACAACAATCTTGTTGCTCCCAGCAGGTTGTTGGTTGTGATTAGTTGAAATCTCACCTGGAAGGTGAGGACTAGACGTAGCCCAAGGTTGGGGTAAACCTGTATAAAAATATCTTGTGTTTCAATCTTCTTCTCCTTTTCCTTTTTATAGTTTTGGTGCGCACTATCTCTATAACTTGTTTTTAGGAAACAAACTAGTGTAAAACAATATTAAGAAATATAAATACAAAGTTTTCAACAAAACTCTTTACTAAAAAAAGGGGGAATTTTTTTTGTCTTGAGCATATATCTTTTCCAGAATTTGTTAAGTTTTTATTTTGAGGACAAAATAATTTTTCATTGTAAACAAACTTTTTCTAAACTATTTTCGCAATAACTTGTTTTATTCGAAAATGAGCTTAAAGTTTTGAAAACACAATTCAACCCCTCATTCTTGTGTTTTTTTTATTCACTTCGGTGTACACACAACTTTAGAAGTAGTAATCTCATGATTACTCTTCTGAGTTCTTCCCTTTTATCCTAAAGGGATGAACACTGTAACACCCTGAAATTTTGATAAGTTAAAATAGATATGTGATGTATTCCTTGTATAATTTGATTACTTTATTAATGAGGATTAGTTGAAATATTATGTGAATTATCCATGTGCAATTGCTTGGTGTAGATGTCCAGTTATGTGGAGTGTGTTTGAGATGCGTTGTATTTGTGTAATTTCGAGTTGACCCAAAAACCTGTTTTAGTAAAAATCACCATTATGGATTGGTTAACCATTGGATTGCCTTCAACTTTTACAAGTAAGTTTCTAACCCACATATAAAACGTTTGACTGTTGGGATTGGCGAAATAATGTTTGGAGCGTGAGAAATTTTAAAATTTGGTCAGCTCGCCCAGGCGAATTTTGCAGGCACTTTTGCTTGCCTAGGCGAGTCAAGACGGTGATAAATACGTATCAGCAGCCACAATCACGAAAATGGAGCTTTTTGCCTTTTCTAAACCTTCCCCCAACCTCCCACCATCACCCTCCACCACCCAAGGCCACCGGTGACAACCACGAGCCACTGCCGCTTGCTGTTGGACCACCGCACGGAGAGAAACCCTTTAATCAGGCCAGAATCTTCAAAACTCAACTCGAGGATTTGGTAGAGAATGGAGCCTCCAATCTTTCTTTCTTGGTTTCCTTGAGGTAATCTTGGTTTCTTTGAGGTAATCTTGGTTTCCTTTGTCTTCTTCTAGCTAGTTTAAGCTTTTCTTGGTGTCTCTTATGTTTTGGGTACCGTTGTTGGGAGTTTTATACTTCCTTTGAAAAACCCTTTGAAAATGAGATGTTATAAAAGTCTCCTTTTTATGAAATTGATGTCATTTCTGTGATCCTTATTGAACCCCGGTCACATTGGTATGATCGGAATTTCAAAATCATGTCTTTTGGTGTGAACTCCCAAAACAACCTTTTATCCCCTTTTAGATTTGAGTGGGTATTTGACCCCAAATGTTAATATTGATCTTATCTTGGAAATCTATACTAAATTATCTTCAATTTGGTATGTAGAACTCTGCGTTCGGACAAGCACACATATTTGAAGGATCGTGAAACAACACCGTTAGGTTGTAATAGATAGAACTCCTGGTTAGGTAAGCGGAGTTTATTATATTGGTAATAGTTTAGATACCATAGTTGGGGGCTAGGGAGTCCAACTAAGAGGATATCTGCCTGGTCCTACTGTGTGCTGATTTTCAAGAAAAAGTACGTTTTTAACTAATGGGATGCGATGTATTTATGATTGATGTGTGTTTGTTCTTGTGTGTGCTTGTTTTCAAGAAAAATTGTGTTTTTAACTAATGGGATGCGATGAATTGGCTTGTTGATGGATAAACTGTGAATAATATTGTTGTTGTAATGATTGAATCTTTGGGAAAAGTCTTAATTACAGAGGAGACTCTATCCAAAATTTTATAATATGTTTTTCTATTTAATTCTTTATGAAATTTTTAAATGGACATAAGAGTGTGTTTTATATATTGTAGTCTTCCTCTTGAATTTAGAATTTTCCTAAAAATATCAATCTTGTGATATGATGAATTGTGAATGTATAAAGTTTGGGTTGTCTAAAGACCTGGGGAATGTGAATCTCAGGCATATGTATTATGTATAGATGTGAAATTTGATTGCTTGTGATGTCGTTGATGATATTGAAATTGAGATGCCATTAATGTAGTTGATGATGTTTAAATGAGATAATGTTGATGTAATTAATGATGTTGAAATGAGATAATGTTGACATGGTTGATGATGTTGAAATGAGATGATATTGATATGCATGATGATGATATTGAGATGATATGATGTTGATGTTGATAATGACATTGAAGAGAGATAATGTTGATGTGAACAATGTCATTGTGTGATGTGGATATACATGGATACCTATGGGGGGTGTATGACGGGTTACCCTTACAAGGAAGGATTTGTTCCTAGCCAAGTCATACATTGATGGTGCCCATGATTCTAGGCTGTGTATGTACACGTGGGGTGCAATGACCGGTTGGTTACCCTTGTGAGAATGGATTTGTTCCTAGCCATGGTCAGTGCATCGGTGAGCCCTCATTGGTGCATTATGTATATACATGGGGGGTGCATGACGGGTTACCCTTGCGAGGAAGGATTTGTTCCTAGTCGGGTCATGCATTGATGATGCCCATGTTTCATACTTCATTTGCATGAATGGAAATAGAATGAAGGCACGCACGTACCTGTGGATTTTAGTGGGATGAAAACGCAGGTACTAAGGGGTCATCAGGTTTGGAATTCCCTAGCGACGCTGGCTGATCACTGGGGGGGAAATGGCCAGTGCACGACAGGGTGGCCCTGATAGGCGGTGAATCATTTTTCCTGTGAGAGGCTATTTCCGGGATATGGTACCACATTGCATGCTGATAGATGAGTCAGGTGCATGCATCATTTTATGCATGATTGTTTGAGTTGTGAAATGCATTGGATGATTGGTTTGTTGAGTATGTATTGGAATCATGGATTTTTGTTAATGATTGTGGTGGGTAATGTTGTTTCCTTTCCAATTGTTGCTATTTGATGTTTGTTGGTTTTTTATAATAAACTCACCCTTGCATTTGTTGTACCGTGTGGTTGATACCTGTGATGATCGTGAACTTTCATTCGTGTGAGTAGATGAGTAGTAGTAGGTGACCTTGGAGGGAGATCTTCTTTTTGGTTGGAGCCGCCAAGCCGATGTGATGACGTTGGATTTCTTTTTGGAGAAAGAGTTGTGTTTTGTTAATCAACTCTTTCTTAGTTAGTTCTTTGGCTTTTTGTTAGATATGTAATTTCAGATGTATATACATGTAAAACTAAAGGAACTTCTAACATGTGAATGACATGTACTGATTTTATATATATGTACATAGGTATTTAATTATGTAACTACAATATGTGTATGATAATTGTATTATCGCGAAAAATTTACTACCATTTTCATAATCAAATTAATGAAGTTCTTATTAAAATTGAGATATGCACGATTAAGAGTTAGTGATATCGTAGCGACGAGGCGGGTCGTTACAAACACTACACTTTTTTATGATACCTTTAACTAAGGTGTTTACGAACACTCTTTTGGATTTGGATCTAATGTAAAGGGTTTTGGCTAAGTAGGATTCTTTTGATAAGGGTATTCTGGTTTGACTGTTACCCTCTCAGTTTGGTACTCTTTCCTTGCAATTTTCTCCTTCAAACTTTCATTCTTATATAGAGCTTAGAGCTGGCTGTTACAGTTGTTGGAGGTACAGTTTCAAAATTCAAATGTTGCATGAGTTGTCTAAGTTTATATATTTGGAAGTTAATATTTGATCTTTTCATACAAGTCTTCTACAACTTGAAACTCATCCTGAGTTGCTTCATTCTTCTTTTCTCTTTTTTTCAACCATTGTTGACAGCTTGAACATTTCAAATATAAAATGTATTTGTTGTGTGCTTAGTTGTGTAGTCTTAGTGGATCCTTATGACTTATTAAGATTAGTCATGGGAGGTGTACTAAAAATTGGTCTGCAACATGTCTTTTGGAGATGCTTTAATTACTATAATGCATTATGTTTCAATCTTCATTCTCCTGGTTGCTTGTTCTTGGTTAAGACAGTTGTTGTCTTCATCGAGTTCCGTACTTCTAAATTTCTTCAAGTCTTTTAGAGATCTCTTAGCTTTTGAATAAGTGCATCAGTACGCTGGTGCATGTCTTCTAACTCTTAAGCTCTAGTGTATGTTTTTTACTAGTGTAGATGTAACGCCCTGAAATTTCGATAACTGAAAATAGATGTTTGATGTACTTCTTGTGTTATTTGATTAGTTTAGACTAGTTGAATTGTTGTGTAAATTATCCTTGTGCAATTTCTTGGTGTGGATGTTAAGTTATGTGGAGTTTGTTTGAGCTATGTTGAAATGTGTGATTTATAGTTTGACCCAAAACTTGTTTTGGTAAAACCGTGATCTTGGATTCGTTAATTGTTGGATCGCCGTCAAATTTTGATAGTAGGTTCACAACTTTTAATGTCGCGCTAAACGTAATTCTAGACAGAGAGGAAATTGCACTGAGCAAGACAAGTGCCCTGAGCGAGAATTACAGTTTATAAATATGTCCAGCAATGCAGAAAAATGCATTTTCACTTCTCTCTCTCTCTCTCTAAACTCTCACCCAAAACCCTAGAATCACCTCTTCCACCACCCATAGCCACCGGTGACCACCACGAGCCACCGTCACTTGCCATCGGACCACCGCACTAAGAGGAACACTTTAATCGGAGCGGAATCTTCAAAACTCAACTTGAGAATTTGGTAGAGAACGAAGCCTCCAATCCTCCTTTCTTTGTTTTGTCAAGGTAATCATCGTTTCCTTGTCTTCTCCTAGTTGATTTAAGTCTCTCTTAGTATCTCTTGTGATTTGGGTACCGTTATTGGGTGTTTTACACTTCCTTTGAAAACCCTTTGAAAAAGAGACGTTGTAAAAGTTTCTTTTTTTTATAAAATTGATGTTATTTTTGTGACCTTCAATGAGCCCCGGTCACATTGTTGTGATCGGAATTTCAAAAATGATGTCCTTTTGATGTGGACATCCAAAACACCATTTTAGCTCATTTTAAATTTGAGTTGGTATTTGACCCCGAATGTTAATATTAACCTTGTCTTTGAAATCTATGTTATCTTTGATTTGATATATAGAGCCATGCGTTTGGGCCAAAGCACGTGAACTTGAGAGATCTCAAAATGATGCTACAAGAAGCTAATCGAGGGAGATAGATAGGTGAGAGGAGTTCATTATTTGTTTACAACTTTTGATACCATAGTTAGGGTCAGAGAACCCAATTATGGAAATGTATGTCTGACCCTGTTGTGTGCTGATTTTCAAGAAAAACTGTGTGTTTAACTAATGGGATGCGATGAATTTGTTATTGGTGGATAAAACTGTGAATAATGTTGTTATTGTAATGATTGGATTTTTGGGAAAAGTCTTAATTATAGAGGAGACTCTGCCCAAAAGTTTATAATAGGTTCTCATATTTAATTCTTTATTAAATTTTTAAATGGGCATAAGAGTTTGTTCTCTATATTGTAGTTCTCCTCTTTAATTTAGAATTTTCCTAAAATACCAATCTTGTGTTATTTCTGAAAAAA
>QARZ01009558.1:0-13631 GCA_013407115.1 Glycine latifolia
AACAATGTAATCGATTACGTATCAGATTAATCGATTATTTTACCTACATTTACATATAAACTGCCTTGATAAACATTTTAATCGATTACCAAGGTTAGTAATCGATTACATCATATGCCTCTACTTAACTAGTTTTGCTACATTAATCGATTACCAAATATAGTAATCGATTACATAGTTCAACATGTTTAATGAAGCTTTCTGTCTTAATCGATTACCAAAATCCGTAATCGATTACACAGTGTAGTTCAAGTTTATAAAGCTTCCTGTCTTAATCGATTACAAGACGGAATAATCGATTATTCTGTTCGTTACCCATACCCAGATTTCTGTAGAACACTTTAATCGATTACATGGTTGATTTAATCGATTACATAAGTGAAATAATCGATTATTGGGCGCGTTTAATCGATTACTGACAGTTACAAAAGTTTGTTATAAATAGAACCCTTGCTCAACTTGTTTTGCAACTTGGTTAATTCGTATTCTGAGCCTACATAAGCTTTCTAAATACTTTCTTGGTGATTTTCTGGGTTCTATGAGTTCTTGCTTTCACTAATACACTTATGGGTTGTTAAGTGATTCTTGAAGCAAGAAGGTTCTTTTAAAAGTTTAAGGAAGGAGATGTTATGAGTTTTAATTTCATCATTCAACCTGGTACATTCATTCATGTGCATAATCATTTACTGGATCATCAGGTGATTTCGTTCCTTAACTTAGTGGTTGTAATTCTATTTTGAATTTGTATTTGATTGTCTATTGTAATTGGGTTTCTTGCTTGTAATCTAGAGATAGGGTTTCTCTAGGGGTTGTGCTGAGTAGTGTTCTTAGTGGGTTTGTCTCTAAGAATCTAATAGTGTTTTAGATTTCTGAACTTTATCTAGCTTTGATAAAGAGAGACTTTGTAATTCATGTAAGAACAGAAAATTTGCAATAGTGGAACTTCACTCTAGTGTTGAGTGGAAGAAAACTCGATGTAGCTTCATAGTGTTTGAAGTGAACCAGTATAAATCTTTTGTGCTTTGATTTTAATTTTGTTCTTGATTATATTCTGTCCATCTTGATTATCTTGCTTTGTTTATCAATTCAATTTTGAGTTCTTGGATACCTTGGGCTGAGCATTTGATTGAATAAGTATTCTTGGTTTCAAAAGTGATAAAGATCCTAAGGGAAACTCTGATTTTGTTTTAAGAAATTTTAATTTACCAAGGTTTAACCAGTTCACCCCCCTCTTGGTTAAGTGCGAAGTGTTCCTATATTTTACAATTGGCATCAAGAGTTGGGTCTTGAAAGTTATGCAAGATCACTTTTTCAAAAAATGAATACTTCACAAATAACCTTCAAAGAAGGTGCTTCTTTAAACAGACCTCCTTTGTTTGAAGGGGAGAATTTTAGTTTTCGGAAAAATAGAATGAAGATCTTTATTAAATCTAATGATCCAGGTGCTTGGAATGCAATTGAAAAAGGTCCTAGGGTACCCATCAAAGTTGTTGATAATAACATGATTTCCAAAGATTGGGATGAGATGAATGATGAAGAAAAGAGGATTGCTCAGTATGATTTTAAAGCCAAGAATATGATAACTTCTGCTCTTTCTTTTGATGAATTTTTCAGAACAGTTAGATGTACCAGTGCCAAGGAGATGTGGGAGATGCTAGAGATCACCGATGAAGGAACTGAAGAAGTGAGAAGATCAAGAAAGCACTCCTTGATACATGAATATGAGATGTTCAAAATGAACCAAAATGAAAGCATCTCTCAACTCCAAACAAGATTCACACACATAGTGAATCATCTTTTGGGACTTGGAAAGACCTTTGATGTTGAGGAATTGAACATCAAAATCTTGAAATGTCTCACTAGAGCATGGCAACCAAAAGTGACAGCTATCAAAGAATCTAAAGATCTTTCACAAATGACCATGGCTGCTCTCTTTGGTAAGTTACTTGAGTATGAATTAGAATTATCTCAACTAACCTTTGGTGAAGATGCAGATAGAAAAGGCAAAGGAATTGCACTAAAGGCTGTAGCACCTAAGGTGGAAAAAGAAGAAAACTCAAGTGAGGAGGAAGATGAAGAAAGCATGAACTTAATTGTGAAAAAGTTCAGCAAGTTTCTAAAGAAGAATAAGGCAAAAGATTCACAAGAAATAACAAGAGCAATACCAACAACAACACTAGCAACATCAAGAAAATTGACAACAACTTCACATGCTTTGAATGTGGCAAACCTGGCCACATAAAGTCATAATGTTCAATCTACTTGAAGAAACAACAAAGTGACAGCAAAGGCAAGAGAGAAGCAAAGCCAAGAAGAGCCTATATTGCTTGGGAGGACAATGATTCTACAACTTTTGAATCCTCCACTGAATTAGAGGAAGCTAACATGTGCCTTACTTCAATTGTCAAAGAAGGGAATGATGATCTCTTAGAAGAAGAAGATGAGGTAAACTCTGAACTTGATCAAGCTATTTTTGCTTTTCAAGAGATGTATAAAGAGGCTGAAAAGCTTGCTAAATCCAACAATAAGCTTAAGAAAAATATTGAGAATCATCTTGCAAGAATAATGGAATTACAAACTGAAGTTTGTAACTTGAAGAAAGAAAATGAGAAACTTACTTCAAGCTACAAATCAAGTGGTTGTGTTTGTGCCTCTTCCTCTATAACTATTGACAAATATGAAATGTCGCAAAAAGTTTTTGATGAGTATAGATTTAATCAAGAAGAAAAATATATGCAGATTGTTTCAAAGAACAATGAGTTGATTGCTATCTTGGATAAACTCAACAAAGGAAAATGTGATTTGAATGATATGTTAAGTGCTCAAAAACAGTTTGGTGACACTTCTGGATTGGGGTAGAAAAAGAGTTTTAAAAATGTCCAAAAGACAACATTTGTGCTTCCAAAACAGAAGAAAAAGAAACCAAGATTCAATCAAAATAAGTTCTTTAGAAATTCATATAAAGCTGTTGTTTGTCACTATTGTATGGAGAAAGGACATACATTTTACCAATGTTTTGCAAGAAGATTCTATGTACCAAATGGTGAGTGTATTTGGGTGGAAAGAGAAAGCAAGTAACTAACCCCTTTGGACCTAACCTCAAATGGGTACCTTCTACTATGAAGTGATTTGTTCTTTTTGTAGGTGTGTCTTAGAGCAAGCTCTTCCTTATGGTATCTTGATAGTGGCTGCTCAAGACATATGACCGGTGTTGCTCAAAAACCTTACACTTAAAGATGGGGGCTATGTTACTTATGGAGACAACAACAAAGGGAAGATTATAGGTGAAGGAAACATTGGTGACAGCTTGACCACAAATCAGCAATGTATTCTATGTTGAAGGCTTGAAGCATAATCTACTAAGCATAAGTCAATTATGCGATAAAGGTTTTAAAATTTCTTTCAATCAAGATTGTTGCATGATATGTGATGGTAAAAGTGGAGAAGTAATCCACATTGGCAAAAGAAAAGGTAACATTTATTTGTTTTTCATTGACCATGCATTATTCCACAAGACTACATGTTTAATGAGTAAGTTAGATGAAACTTGGTTGTGGCATAGGAGAGCTAGCCACATTAACATGCACCATATGAATAAACTCATTAAAAAGGACTTAGTAATTGACCTTCCAAAACTCAAATTTGAAAAGGACAAACTATGTGATGCATGTCAAAAGGGGAAACAAACCAAAATCTCTTTTCAAAGTAAAAACATTGTTTCCACCTCAAGACCACTTGAATTATTGCACATTGATTTGTTTGGTCCTTCTAGAACCATGAGTTTAGGTGGTAATTACTATGGACTTGTTATTGTTGATGACTACTCTAGATTTACTTGGACTTTGTTCTTGAAATCCAAGAGTGATGCTTTCCATGCTTTTAGAAAGTTAGCCAAGCTAGTTCAAAATGAGAAAGGTTGTAAAATTATCTCAATTAGAAGTGACCATGGTGGAGAATTCCAAAATGAACATTTTGAAAAATTTTGTGAAGAAAATGGAATTAACCACAATTTTTAGCTCCTAGAACACCCCAACAAAATGGTGTTGTGGAGAGGAAAAATAGATCTCTTGAAGAAGGTGCAAGAACACTTCTAAATGAGACAAATTTACCAAAGTATTTTTGGGCTGATGCAGTAAGTACTGTTTGTTACACTTTAAATAGATTACTCATAAGACCCGTCTTGAAGAAAACACCTTATGAGTTATACAAAGGAAGAAAGCCCAATATTTCTCATTTAAGAACTTTTGGCTGCAAGTGTTTTGTTTTAAATAATGGGAAAGAATCACTAGGAAAGTTTGATGCAAAGGTTGATGATGCCATATTTCTTGGATATTCATTGCAAAGTAAAGCATATAGAGTTTTCAACAAAAGAACCATGTGCATGGAAGAATCTGTTCATGTAATTTGTGATGAATCTAACTCCTCAAAAGAAGAAAAAGATTGTGATGTAGATGCAGGTCAAATGGAAGAAAATGTCTAGCTAGAGAAATTATCTATCAATGAGAAAGGTGAACCTAGTGCTGAAGCAATTCCATCAACTCTCAATCAAGAGCCAAAAGAGTGGAGAACTACAAGAGACCTTTCACTAGACAACATTATTGGAGAAGTTTCAAAGGGAGTCTCTACTAGATCTTCTCTTAGAAATTTATGTTGTGATATGGCTTTTGTATCTCAAATTGAACCTAAAGATATTAATCATGCCTTACAAGATGAACATTGGATGCATGCCATGCATGAAGAACTGAATCAATTCAAAAGAAATGAAGTTTGGAAACTTGTTCCTAAACCATCATCAATTAAGTTGTAACACCCCGTATGCATCCAGTGTATTAACATATTACTTAATCAGATAAGCGTAATAATTAATGTAAAACCAATTAATTACAACCCCGAAAGCGTTTTCGAAACCATGTTTCTTGATTCATTATGTATGGAACTCATAAAACTTAACATCACAGCAACACTAGCCCCTGCTGATCCAGAATCACATAAACATAACCATAGGCAGATAAACACAAATGTCTCAACAGATAAAGTCAGGAGGAAACATCAATTACATAACTAACTGGTTATGTACCTATACATCATCTGACACTCGCAGTGTCTATACAAAAGAATAAGCATCCGAGTGCTTTGATCTCAAAGATCCTTCCTCACACGAGGGCATACAAGATATATACAAGGCACACATGTGTGCACACACACATCTTCCCTCTACAGGGGTACAAAATTATCATGAACCAAAACCGAGCCTCCCAGCTCTCCCTGCTGCCACACGGCCAAGCAGATCCTGTCTCTACTGGGGCCTCCCGCCCTGAGACCGCTCCTCTCTGCCAGAAGAGTCACCTGAAACAACAGAAACCCCACACGGGGTCAGATATACATCTCAGTAAGCTCAGGGTCCTTGGAGGCATCTTGTAACACCCCGTAGGCCTCCGGTGCGTTAACATTAATAATATCAGTTTAGTGCGCAATTATCATAAAAAAGTATTCAGCGGAAGTGCAGAATCGTTTTTCTTGATTCATTATGTATGGAATATCAAACTATGAAATCATAATAATACAGAACACAATACAATCCCATGCTGATCCAGTTTCCCCATTCATATATCAAAACCAAACAACTTAATAATACAGGCAGATAACAGATATAAGACAATTATACTCAGGGTAAGGTCACATATCATATATAGCAGGGTTCTGTACATATACATATCAATGTCCATAGTCCACACCACACATACCGTGGTGGTACAAAAGAATATCAGCCCTCCATGAGGGAGTACAAAACTCATCATCAAAATAAAAACAAAAGAGTCATCCAACTTCTAGCCTAGTCTCAACTGGGCCTCCTGCCCTGAGACTGCTCTTCTCTTCCAGAAGTATCACCTGAAATCATGTAAGCCCCACACGGGGTGAGATAACATATCTCAGTAAGCTCAGGGTTCTTGGGAAATCATTCCCACCCTGGCCCACAGATTCACAACACATAAACAGGTATATACATCAAATATGGCCCACTGGCCTCAACATAACATAAACATCATCACAAACAGATCTATGACAGGAGGCAGAGCTCCTCGATGCCTGGCGGAGCTCCTCAACGCCCACTGACGGAGCTCCTCAACGTCAGTGCCTGTCATAGTGTGGCAGAGCTCCTCAATGCCACGGGCGGAGCTCCTCAACGCCCATAAATACCCGGCGGAGCTCCTCAACGCCGGTATGTATCTGTTGGCCAACAGTTCTGGCAGAGCTCCTCGATGCCAGGGACGGAGCTCCTCAACGTCCAGAATACCCGACGGAGCTCCTCAACGTCGGTATTCTTCTATTGGCCAACAGATGTCTCAAGCACAGCACAAACATCAAATGCAATTGCATACAATCTCAATACAAGTAATGCCATAGCCAATGCATGCATCATGAATCATGACCAACACTCCCCAGGAATGTGGTGTGCAACCAAAGCGGGAATTCATCCCCAAGAAACACTGAACTTACCTGGTAAGGTCTCAGTCCGTAATTCCTTCCCAGGTCTGTGGCTCTTGCCAACAACAGTCTCAGAATCAAAGCCTAATCAAGGCACATGTAAGCCTTATATTAAAATAAGCCCTCAGGCATACAATTCACAATACATAACATATCAAAAATCCCTTATCCTAGGGTTTAATCAATATCTGCCCACACAAGGCTTTTTCTCAGGCTCAACATAAGCATAACTAAGGCTCTGGTATCTCAACAGATAATCATAAGTGACCATTCCACAGGTCACACAGATAACACAGAGCCAAAATTCAAAGTCATCAGAATCAAAAACTGAAAGCTATTCCTTCATCATTAAGCAATTCTAAACAAGTTTCCCAACAGAACTCTGGGCTAATTTTAGCCCCAGAGCAACATAATTCACAAAATCCAAGGATTCCTCAATATCAAAAACAACCGAAGAAACTCATGTTTCTTACCTCAGTGGCGACCCAAAAGGCTAGAGAACAGCTTTCCTAAGCTCTGTCGTCCACTATATGCCTCTGGTTCTTGCCAACACTCAGGTTTCTGAGGTTTCTCTAAGGGATAGGATTTTGCTTAAATCTAAGGAATTGATGAAGGATTTTAGCTTTCAATCGGTTAAAACACGTTTCTAAGTCACAGGGAAGTGTTTAGGCTGATAAACAAGGTCCTAGGAAGCTTGGAAACATCAAAAATGGAGGCTGGGGCTGAAGAAAGGAAGAAGAAGAAGTTCCTCCTCTCCAAAACGCGACTGCCCTCTTATATACTGCCTGCCCGAGCTCCCGCGCGATCCGCGCCAGAATGTCGGTGCTTCTGGCGCTATCAGCGCCACTTCCGCGCCATCAGCGTCAGCTTCCAGAACCTGTGGTGCTACCCGCGCCACCTCTGGCGCTGTCCGCGTGGAATTCCAGTGAGAAATGATTTTCCAGGCCACTTGCCGCGCGATCCGCGCCACCCATGGCGCTATCCGCGTGGGCTGGAAAACTTTGGCGCCATCAGCGCCAGACCTGGCGCCATCCGCGCCACACCCTTAACAGGGTTTTCTGATGCGAATCCCCGCGCTATCGCGCGGGGAGGTATGGCACCAACCATGCCATGACTTAGGGTTATCACACATCTCCTCCACCCTGGCTCACTTTCCATGACACACGTCATCCAGGCATCACAATTAATTTGGCCTCCCGACCATCATAACAATACATAGCCAAGTCATCTAGCTCTAATGTATACTGCGGAACTACGCCGCCACGGTGTATCATCATCAACACCTCGATGCATCATCATCAGCATCAAACCTCAGTGTGAGACCGGAACTCACACCCGTGCCATCCCATCGGGAGCTACCCCTTACGCATGGACGCACGTATATGGTACCTCCGAGAATAGGCTTCAACCGCGATGGGACCACCTATCTCTTGGTTTTAAGGGATCATCATCACCCTGGGATCATCATCACCCGCGAGCAAACCAAACTAGGAGGTGCGCTTTTCTCCTAGGGAGGTCCATATCTATCTAACTGGCCAGAAGATCTATCTCAGGTACCCATATATACAAAGCATAGAGCATGCATATATATCATTATGAGTATGCAACAACCATCAATGTATGCATCATGAATGCAACCATCACTCCCTTGGAGTATGGTGGAGCACAAGCAGTGGGAAACATCCCCAAGGGACCAAGAACTTACCTGGCAAAGCCGAGCTCTGCAGTTCTTTCCCTGCTCTGTGGTCTACGCCACTGACACCCTCGGTGTCACGTCCTATACAAGGCACATAAGCACATATCACAACCAATTCAACTACACAAGGCATAAACATATCACACAGTTCTCAACCGTCACAATGAAAGAAACTTCATTCCTTTCCAAAACCTCTAAGTCATCTAACTTAAGGTTTACCAAGGCTCATCACCCACAAGCCATCTCATAGACCCTCAGCCGTCTATCTCAGCTTAATCAAGGCATTAGAGTCACCACAGACCCGATGCAAACCAAACGCAATGAGCTCAAAGCTCTTTACAAACCCAAAAGCTCAGAATTCACATATGGCTTGAACGGTTCTTTTCACACATAAGGCACCGTTCCAACAGCCTCTCAAGCACATCAAAACCATATACCAAGGCTATTGCATGTCACAACATAGTCAAGTAACTCAGCATACTAACTATACATGCATTACATAGAGCCAAGAATCAAAGTTCACCAAACTAACATTTGAGAGCTAATCCTTCATCCTCACAACATTCTAAACACACATCTCTAAAGGACCCAAGGCTAATACTAGCTCTATCACAAGTGGATCACTATTCACCCAAAACCCCAATTCACAAATTAAACGGTGAATCTCGAGTTTCTTACCTCAAAGATGGCAAGGAAGACCTCTGGACCACTTCCCCTAGCCCGGGTGTCCGTGAATCGCCGCCGTTCCTCGCCGAACTCGAGTTCTAAGAACTTCCCTTGAGAAAGGGATTTCTCTGATTTGGGGTTTCTAAGGGAGATTGATGAAGGATTCAAGCTTACCAAGTGTTTTCCAACAAGTTTGGTGTTTAAAGGGAGTGTTTTGATGAATAAACAAGGGTTTAAGAAGCTTGGGTGCTCAACAATGGAGGAAGGGCGTTCAAAGGAGGAAGAAGACTGATTTTTGGCCCAAATTTCGTAAAAATGGCCTTTTATAGACCCCAACGCGAGCTCCCACGCTACCAGTGTGGCTCCCACGCTACCGGCGTGGCATTCCAGTGGAAAATGGCTTTCTGGGGAACTTCCCACGCTACCAGCGTGGCTCCCATGCTACCGGCGTGGCATTCCAATGGAAAATAGCTTTCTGGAGCACTTTCCACGCTACTAGCGTGGCTCCCACGCTACCGGCGTGACTCCTTCAACTCTAATTCTGTCGCTAAATCCGTCGTTAATTTCGTCACTAACGCTTTTGCAACAGAAAATTAGCAAATTTAAACTTTTCTTTCTTTTTCTTTTATTTACTAAACCTAGGTTATTATATAAGCCTATTGGTACAAAGTGGGTTTTTAGAAACAAATTTGATGAAAGTGGAATGGAATCATAGTAAGAAACAAGGCTAGATTGGTTGCTAAAGGTTACAACCAAGATGAAGGCATTGACTATGAGGAAACTTTTGCTCTAGTTGCAAGATTGGAAGCAATTAGGCTATTACTTGCATATGCATGCTTAATGGATTTCAAACTTTATCAAATGGATGTCAAAAGTGCTTTTTTAAATGGTTACATAGAGGAGAACATATATGTTGAACAACCTCCAGGTTTTTCTGATTTTAAACATCCTAATTATGTCTTTAAACTTAAAAAGGTCCTCTATGGTCTGAAACAAGCTCCAAGATCATGGTATGAAAGATTGAGTAAGTTCCTACTTGATCAATCTTTTGTAAGGGGCAGTGTTGATAAAACCTTGTTCATCAAGAGGCATGAGAATGATATTCTATTGGTTCAAATATATGTTGATGACATTATCTTTGGTTCAACTAACCAAATGCTTTGTAAAGAATTTTCTGCAGCTATGCAAAATGAGTATCAGATGTCTATGATGGGAGAACTAACATTCTTTCTAGGACTTCAAATCAAACAAATGAAGAATGGAACTTTCCTAAATCAATCAAAGTATTGCCTTGAAGTTATCAAGTAGTTTGAAATGGAGAAAAGTAAAGATGCTACAACTCCAATGGCAACCTCAACATACCTTGATTCAGATGAAAAAGGGAAGAAGGTGGATGAATCCAAATTTAGAGGAATGATTGCTTCCTTACTTTATTTGACAACTAGTAGACCAGATATCATGCTAAGTGTTTGCTTGTGTGCAAGATACCAAGCAAATCCAAAAGAGTCACACCTTACAGCAGTCAAAAGGATCATCAAATATCTTAAGGCAACACCCAAAGTTGGGCTATGGTATCCTAAGGGTGCACCAATAAATATTATTGGATATTCTGATTCTGATTTTGCAGGATGTAAACTTGATAGGAAAAGCACAAGTGGAACTTGTCATCTTCTTGGAAGCTCACTCATATCATGGAATTGCAAGAAACAAGCTTGTGTGGCTTTGTCAACTACTGAAGCTGAATATATCTCAGCTGGGAGTTGCTGTGCACAAAGCCTATGGCTTAAGCAACAATTGCAAGATTATGGAGTTGATCTTAAGGAGATACCACTACTTTGTGACAACACAAGTGCAATAAATATTTCAAAGAATCCTGTCATGCACTCAAGGACCAAGCACATTGAAATTAGAGATCATTTCATAAGAGATCATGTGCAGAAAGGTAACATCAAGGTTGAGTTCATTGATACCCATAATCAACTTGCTGACATATTTACTAAACCATTGCCAAATGATAGATTTTATGCACTTAGAAACATACTAGGCATTCTTCATGAAAATAATCTATGCTAGCTTGTTTAATGTATGCTTTTCCATAACTGTTTGAAGCCTCACTACTGCATTTGTCACTGAATAATTGAAATTCGAAGTAATCTGCAAAAATGCTCTGTTTCTCATGTATTTATAGTAATAATCGATTACACCATGGGTTAATCGATTAAATTCATCAAAAATCACATTATGTGTGCAAGTTGTGCTCCAGTAATCGATTACGTTTATCTTGTAATCGATTATTCTTCGTATCTCAGAAATTAACACTCTCTAGAATAATCAATTACACATCGGGATAATCGATTATTATACATAAAATTCATTCCTTAGTTTGAGTGTCCCACTGGAATAATCGATTACACATCAGGATAATCGATTATTATACATAAAATCCATTCTTCAGTTTAAGTGTCCCACTAGAATAATCGATTACAACCATAAGGTAATCGATTACACATGTGCTTAGGATTTCTGACTTTTCTTGAATAATCGATTACCACTCGGGATAATCGATTACATAAGCCCTGATACTTGAGAAAAATCCCAATTTAATAATATAATCGATTACATTATCATATAATCGATTACAGATCATCTTCTACCTCTGACTGGTAGGGAAATAATCGATTACGACACAGGATAATCGATTACCATGTGCAATTTTTGTGTCCCAAATGTACCAAAATAATCGATTACTTAAGGAAATAATCGATTATGTATGCTGTTTAACGTGTTCTAACAGTTTTTTTTCCTGAAAATGTAACTGCCCTATCAAATCCAAAGGAAATCCAAGGCCAATGAAGTGCCTTAACTGTCACCAACAACTATTTTTTTTCAAAAATATGGACGTTAGGAGCCTCAATTTTGCCTATAAATAGTGCATTGCTTCAATGAAAAATCTGCACCATCGTCTATCTTCTCCCTTTGAAACTTCTGGTTTTCTGAGCTTTCTTGTGTCCAAACCTTTCCTCTGAAACCATGTCAAACCCTACACCAAAACGTGCTAGATCCTCCAAGAGAAAAGTGGGTGAATCTTCATCCAACCCACCTTCACCTCAACCCCCTAATAGACTTGATTTGTGGTTCTCCACAGAGTCTGATAAAATGAACTACTTACGGTTCAATGCAACCAAACCAGTATCCTCTCCTAAATACCTAGAGTTAGATTGGTTTATTAGGGAGGGATTCCAATTCCCAGCCTTCTTTGAAGCCCAAGGGCTTAGAAGATTCTTGGAAATAAAGGGTACATTCTACCCTGAATTGGTAAAAGTGTTCTACACCTGTGCCAAAGGGTCCATGCAAGGGAACATGGTCTCCAAAGGCAAGGGTGTGACAATGGAGATTACCCCTGCAGTATGGGAGTCTGTGGCTGGTGTCATTTGTGAGGGTGCTAGGAGGTTTGAGGAGGAACCAAATGGGCACAATAAAATGGACATATATAGGGAGATGTTGCATGATCCACACATGCAACTTAGGAATAGATTTGGAACTGGACCTATGACTCCTAAGGATAGACTCCTCCATTACATTATTACATATGTAATTACTCCAAGGGCTACCAACCATGCCCAAGCAACAGATGAAGACCTTCAATTGGTCTATTGTTTGAAGAACAACATACCCATGAATTGGGTACTCATCTTTGAAGAAATCATGCTTAAATCTAAAAGGTTAGTTAATTATCCTTTTCCCTACCCAGTGTTGGTGTCTAGGTTTATTGACCACTTCAACGTTGATGTTGAAAATGAAGTGGTTGATAACACTGAATCCTCTAACAGCTTGATCACGGAGAAGCTTCTCACCAAAATGGCCATAAGGAAGACCCCTGATGGTTGGATAATGGCTGGTTAAGCCCCTCCTGCTGCTGCTGATGATGATGATATTGAAGGACAACAAGTGGCTGATTCTGGAGAAGAAGAAAGGAATCCTCAACAGCCTCTCTATTCCCAGTTTTAGTCGTTGATGCTGGAGAAAATGGACTCTATGCTCAAGATGCAAGATGACTTCAAAGCTGAAACTCATGAGGCTTTAGAAGATATTAGGGACAGGCTAGATTCCTTAGAAGCAAACATGAATGATAATGCTTCTGTAGAATTCTAGGATTGTTTTCAATTTCACTATGTAATGGCTCCTTTATGCTTAATATAATATTTTCAGTTCATTATCCGCTGTGCCTTAAATGTTTTTGACTTTTAACAAGCCAAATAGGGGGAGAAATGTTTGATTAAGGGGGAGAATTGACTGAATAAGCATGCTCTACATTATGCTCTGTTTGCCCCTGTTTTTTGTTTCATTTTTGCCCAAAATCTTGAACTGAATGGATGCTGCGATTTAGGGTGAGCTGTGATGTTAAAAGGAATTTAATCAATGTATATGACTTGTAATTGAATGCTACTTGAATCACAAATGCTTTTAACACTTGTCTTGGCAAAGGGATTGAAAATTTTCAGGTTTGTAAAGCTCAAGGTTCTTCAAATTGATTCAATAATTAACTCCAAGTCTTACTGTTAATCAACTGAAGATTTGGCATGTTTAAAGCCAAAAAGGGGGAGATTATTGATTTCAAAGGAGTCACTTGAAGAATGGACAAAGAATCAAGCTTAGTTTTGAACTTTCAACATCCCTTGAAGCCTTGAAGATTAATTTGTGATTAAATGTAAAAGGAAGAAGCATTTCTAGTGATTCAAGTGCATTGCATTCACATCATTCATTAAGTCTTTTAAATTTGAGT
>QARZ01009578.1:0-10873 GCA_013407115.1 Glycine latifolia
TACATTAAAAAGAGTTAAATTATCAATTCAAGTACATAGAGTGAACTACGGTGATTGTGCTTTGCCATAATTATTCTTAAGTCTTGATTAATATTTAAATTACATCGTTTTAATATTCTGTTATTCACAATCATTAAATTTAAACTACAATCCAATCTTTTCAACAATTTCACTCCTTCTCCAATATTAAAAATTATAAATTACAATTGATATTAGTGCCTCAATTCTCGTGGAGACGATACTTTCTTATCACTTTATTACTTGGAACGATCGGTGCATTTGCCGTGGTCGCAACAAGTTTTTGGCACCGTTGCCGGGGATTGATTACGCTAATTTATTTGTAATTTTTGTTTTTAATATTGGATTTTTTGTTTTACTGATCTGTTTCTTTACTTTATGCGAGGTCTAGTTGTATCTGAAGATTTACAGTTTGACCCTGAAATAGAAAAGACCGTGAGAAGAAATAGAAGACTAGTCAAGCAAAGATGAGAGACAGAAAAATCTAATTCAAATAGCGAATTAGAACCAAGGATGGCTGAAAGACCACCAGTGCAAAGAGAAGAATTAATGGAGGATATTCTTGCTCCATTATTCACAAGACCCAATCCTAGTATAGTCCGACCACCAATTGAAGCTAACAAATTTGATATCAATCCATCATTAATTACTTTGGTGGAGAGGACGATGAAGATCCACACAATTTCATTGACAGATTTTTGGGGATCTGCAATACAATCAGACACCAAGGAGTATCAGATGATGCTGTGAGGTTAAGACTATTTCCTTTTGCTGTTAAGGGAAGAGCACTTCGTTGGTTAGATAGACAAACTCCAAACAGCATTAGTACGTGGGAAGACTTGGTTACTAAATTTTTCTCTCAATATTTTTCTATGGAGAAATATAATAGGTTGGTGAACGAGATCACCAATTTCACTCAGAACGAGAGAGAAAGTTTATGTCCAGCTTGGAATAGGTTCCAAGAATTGATCAGAAAGTGTCCACAGTATGATATGACTGTAGGAAGAAAGGTATGAATATTCTTTAATGGGATGACTCCAGAATCAAGACTTATAGTGAATGTAGCAGCTGGAGGTTCAATTAGATCGAAGACAACTACTCAAACATATGAATTAATTGATTCATTAGCTCGCAATGAAAACGAGAGTGTCAAAGTCCAACCAAAGAGAGAAGTTATCCAATTAGGAAGCAGTGATGCAATGTTAGCTGAACAAAAACTTTTGTCACAGCAATTATTAAGATTGAATGAGAAGATTGACAGGATGCAAGGTTCAGCAGCCCAAGCTTCAACTATTAGATCACAACTACCTACTTGTGAATATTGCCAAGGAGAGCATGAATCCAATGAGTGTCCTACTTTAGTGGGAGCTGATCCAGTGCAAGTTAATGGAGTATGGTATGATCAGAGAAATCAGTCAAACTTTCAGAGGAATTCAAATTATGCTCCAGGTAATAATAATTTTCAAAGAAGAATTCAAGGAGGAGGTTTAGATTACAAATCCAACAATTATCTGCAACCTCCACCCATTCCATCTAAGGAGCCATCAGAATTAGAGAAAGTTATGTTGCAGTTGTCCAAGACTACCACTGAACACATTCAAGTTACTAATTCTTTTATCAAAGAGACTAATGCATTCATTAGCGAAACTCGAGCTCATCATAAGAATCAAGATGCTTCTATCAGAAATCTTAAAAATCAAATTGGTCAGTTAGCTAAGCAATTGACTAAAAGGTCTCAAGGGCAATTTCCTAGTGACACTATTGTCAACCCAAGGGAACAAGCAAATGCAGTTATAACTAGAAGTGGACTTGCCACCAAATCTCCAGAAAAGCTTGATGTGATTCAGAGAGAAGTTGAAGAAAAGAATACCACAGTTCCTGATGAACAGGTAGTCAGAGCACCTTCAAGTCAACCTGAGAAGAAACCAATGGATTTTTCTCGTTTTGAAAAACCACCATATCCTATGAGGTTGAAGCAACAAGCTCAGAGGCAACAGTATTCAAAATTTCTAGATATGTTTAAAAAATTACACATTAATATTCCATTTATTGAAGCTTTAGCTAATATGCCTAACTATGCAAAGTTTATGAAAGAATTATTGTCTAGGAAGCATAAATTGCAAGAATGTGAAACAATAGCACTTACTGAAGAGTGCAACGCAATTATCCAGAGGAAGCTTCCACCAAAGAGGAAGGATCCAGGAAGTTTTAACATTCCTATTGCTATAGGTAATGTTGATGTAGGAAGAGCATTATGTGATCTAGGAGCTAGCATAAACTTGATGCCATTATCCTTATGCAAGTCATTAGGAATTACCGAGCTAAAGCCTACCAGAGTTTCATTACAGCTTGCAGATCGTTCAATGAGGAAGCCAACTGGAGTTATTGAAGATGTTTTGGTAAAAGCTGATAAATTTATTTTTCCTGCAGATTTTTTTGTTTTAGATATGGAAGGTGAGAGTGAAATACCTTTGTTATTAGGTAGATCATTTTTAACTACTGCTAGAGCATTAATTGATGTAGAACAAGGAAAATTAGAGCTTAGAATGGATAATGAATCTGTTGTTTTTAATGTTTTTGATGTAATGAAACATCCTATTGACAAACATGATTGTTTTAGATTGGATATTTTAGATACATTGATTTACACAGATAAAACAGATGACCAAAAGTTACAGGAGGAGCTTGAAGTATTAGGTACAGATGAAACATCAGAGGAAGTGGAGACAATTATGGAAGTGTTAGAGAAGAAAGAAACTGATAATGTGAAAGAAACACCAAAGATAGAGCTCAAGGAGTTACCTAATAATTTGAAGTATGCATACTTAGAAGAGAATGAGAAATTTCCAGTTATCATCAATAAAGAGCTGAATTTAGAAGAAGAAGAGAAGCTGTTAAAGGTTCTTAAGGAGCACAAGACCGCAATTGGGTGGTCCATATCAGACTTAAAAGGAATTAACCCTTCTTTCTGTACCCACAAGATTTTGATGGAGGATGACGTGAAGCCTGTGCGACAACCTCAAAGGAGATTGAATCCTACTAAGAAAGAAGTGGTAAGAAAAGAAGTGGTTAAATTATTAGATGCCGGAATGATTTATCCGATATCAGACACTGCATGGGTAAGTCCGGTTCAAACAGTTCCTAAGAAAGGTGGGATGACTGTAATTCAAAATAACAACAATGAATTGATTCCTACTAGAACTATCACTGGTTGGAGGATGTGTGTAGACTATCAAAGACTCAATGATGCGACTAGGAAGGATCATTTTCCGCTTCCATTCATTGATGATGCTGGAAAGATTAGCCGGTCATGATTATTATTGTTTTCTTGATGGATATTCCGGCTATAACCAAATTCCAGTAGCACCTGAAGATCAAGAGAAGACTGTTTTCACATGCCCATTTGGAGTCTTTGCATATAGGAAAATGCCATTTGGCCTTTGCAATGCACCAGCGACATTTCAAAGGTGTATGCTTTCTATCTTTTCAGATATGGTAGAAAAATGCTTAGAGGTTTTTATGGATGATTTTTCTGTTTTTGGATCTAGTTTTGAATCATGTCTACTTAATTTATCTAGAGTTTTAAAAAGGTGTCAAGAAACAAACCTTGTTTTGAATTGGGAAAAATGTCATTTTATGGTTCGTGAAGGTATTGTTTTAGGTCACAAAATTTCTAAAAAAGGAATAGAAGTTGATAAAGCTAAATTGATGTTGATTGAAAAACTTCCTCCTCCAGTTAATGCTACTGGGGTAAAAAGTTTTTTAGGTCACGCAGGTTTTTATAGGAGGTTCATTAAAGACTTTTCTAAAATTGCTAAACCTCTTGTCAACTTTTAACTAAAGAGAGTGATTTTAATTTTGATGAAGTTTGCCTTAATGCATTTGATATATTAAAAGGAAAACTTACTACAGCACCCATTTTAACATCACCTGATTGGAATTTACCTTTTGAATTAATGTGTGATGCAAGTGCATATGCCATTGGTGCTGTTCTTGGTCAAAGAAAAAACAAGTTATTGCATGTTATATATTATGCTAGTAAGGTTTTAAATGAAGCACAAATTAACTATGCAACTACTGAAAAAGAAATGCTAGCTATAGTGTATGCTTTAGATAAATTTAGATCTTATTTGATAAGATCTAAAGTTATTATTTACACTGATCATGCTGCTCTTAAGTATTTGATGACTAAACAGGATGCAAAACCGAGACTATTGCGTTGGATGCTCTTGTTTCAGGAATTTGATTTGGAAATCAAGGACAAGATTGGAGTAGAAAACAAAGTAGCTGATCATCTTTCAAGGATTCAGGAGAAGGAGTTACAGGATGAACCAAAATTGGTTATTAATGAATCTTTTCCTGATGAGAAAGTAATGATGGTAATTGATATGGGTCCTTGGTTTGCCAATATGGCTAATTTGAAATCTGTAGGTATCTTACCTGGAGGTCTTAATTGGCAGCAGAAGAAAAGATTCCTTAATGATGCAAAGAGGTATGTTTGGGATAACCCTTTCCTTTATTTTAGATGCACTGATGGTGTTATCCGCAGATGTGTAGCTAGCCCGGAAGTGCCAAAGATTCTTTGGCATTGCCGTTCTTCAGATTATGGAGGAATTTTGGAGGAAATAGGACAGCACAGAAAGTATTGCAATGTGGATATTATTGGCCTACACTTTTCAAAGATGCAAGAAACTATGTAGAAAAATGTGATAGTTGCCAGCGAACTGGTAATATATCTCAAAGAGATGAGATGCCTCTTAATAACATATTAGAGGTAGAGCTATTTGATGTATGGGGAATTGATTTTATGGGACCATTTCCCAAATCACATTCTAACCAATATATCTTAGTGGCAGTAGATTATGTTTCTAAATGGGTAGAAGCGGTTGCTTTACCTACTAATGATGCAAAAGTAGTTGTTGATTTCTTGAGGAAAAATATATTCACTCGCTTTGGAGTGCCAAGAGTAATCATAAGTGATGGAGGTGCCCATTTTTGCAACAGACAATTCTCAAATTTGATTGCAAAATATGGAGTTACCCATAGAGTGGCTACACCTTATCATCCGCAAACCAGTGGACAAGTTGAAATTTCCAACAGAGAATTAAAGCGAATTTTGGAGAAGACTGTTGGAAGTTCTAGGAAAGATTGGGCAAAGGAGCTCGATGATGCACTTTGGGCATACAGAACAGCTTTCAAGACCCCAATAGGTATGTCGCCGTTTCAGATGTTATATGGTAAGTCTTGTCACCTTCCTGTTGAATTGGAACATAAGGCTATATGGGGCCACTAAGTTTCTTAACTTTGAACTTTCTAAAACAAATGATAAAAGATTATTACAATTAAATGAGCTTGATGAGTTCAGGTTAAATGCTTATGAGAAAGCTAGATTATATAAAGAAAAGACAAAGAAGTGGCATGACAACAAGATCCGATTAAAAGAATTCGAGCCTGGACAACAGGTATTGCTTTATAATTCTCGTTTAAGATTATTTCCAGGAAAATTGAAGTCTCGATGGTCTGGTCCATTCATTGTACGTTAAGTTTATCCATATGGAACGATTGGAATTTCTCCATTGGATAGTCATCGTTCTTTCAAAGTAAATGGATGTCGATTGAAGCATTATTATGGAGGTAAAGTGGAAAGACACACTGTTTCTATTCCACTAAATTCACCGGAGGATTAAAAAGGTTTGATGCGTCAAGCTAAATGACGATAAATAAAGCGCTAATTGGAAGGCAATCCAAGAAATTTTATGGTTTTAGTTGTTTTATAGTAGAATTATTATTTGAGTTTTAGAAAATTAAGTATAGGTTTTGTTTGAATTAAATATTTGCATTATTAATTGAGATGTTTTTAGGTTAGCACCATTAAATTTAGAAGTTTTAGGTAGAAGTAGGTTATAAAATTAGAAAAAATTTGAAAAAGAAAATTCAGCAATTGGCGCTGATCGCGCCAGATTGACGCGGATCGCGCCAATCATACTAGACACCCACGCTGGTCGCGCCAAGTTGACGCTGATCGTGCCAACCACACTGGACTGTGGCGCGACTCGCGTGAGTTGTGGCGTGAGTCGCGTGAAAACTCACAACTGCCTTTTAAAAATTTGAAATAACTGAACCCTAAAAGATAACTTCTTATCTTTAACTCAGCAGCCACGAATTGGCAGTTCCATTTAGGGAAGTTTAAGTTTTGAACTGCAAGAAACTGATTTCAAAATAAAAACCACCCTAAACCTTCTCATTTTAAAAAGCTTATAAATACAAAGTATTACTTGCCTTATTCACACACCATTACATTTGACTTCTGAACAAAAACATTGGGAAGCTTCTTCTTTGTTTCTTGTTGAGCACATTGTGATTTCTTTCAAGTCTTGAGTTTTCAAATGGCCAAGGATAAGGTACACATTTACATTCTTAATCTTTGTATTATTTATTCTTTAATGTTTAGATTAGAAAGCATGTGGTTAAGAGTATTAGTGAGATTGATTGATAGAAGTTGATTCAAGAACCTTAGGAACAGTCTGAATAACCAGGTTTTGCAGCCCACGCGACTCGCGTGAAGGCTGGCGCCACCTGGAAATTAATGTGTATTCATGATATGCAGCCCACGCGATTCGCGTGAGGTCTGGCGCCATCCGCGCCAGCTGCATATCCATGAGATGTTGTTGGATGGTGAAAAGATTGTTCAAATCTTTGAGAATCTTTAATATATGCATGTTATTTATAGATTAGATTGGTGTCTAAAGTTTAACACAAATGCTAATTTAAACATGAATGGAAATAAAATCTGGGAATGGTTGTTAATTATTTAAGGATTTTATTTCCACTTATAATAGAATGCTTAGTACACCTTCTGAATTTATTATTAATTCATATAGAACCAAATAAATCTGGGAATTATGATGAAGGATTTATTTGGATATTAAGTGTTAAATGCTTGTTCAAAGTATACATGACAATTCTATATAAGGTACTTTCTGTTGTTAATCTGAAATAAAGAAATGTTTGAGATATGATTGCAAGCAATCTGGGAATTCATTGCAGATAGTTATGAATGTTTTATGAGTTTCAGGGTAAGCAAGTAGAGAAGGAAAAGAGGAAGGGTGTTGCATCTGGCAACAAGAGAGCCAGAACTACTGAATTTGATGATTTTAGATTCAAAACAATTGAATGTCAGCAGAGGTACGAGAACTGGTATGCTCCGAAGAAAGTCATTCCGGAGAAGATGATAGATTGGGAATTCCTTCCTGAAGATTCACCAATCTTGGAGGTAATTAACAGGAGGGAGTGACAGACTTTGGTTAGCTTTCCTGAACCAAGTTCCAGTGCCATTTTAAAAGAGTTCTTGGCCAATGTCAATAGAGAAAATGTAGACAGAGACAGAGTCAGCTGGGTTCGAGGAGTAGAGGTTCCATTTAATCATAATACTATTGAGGAATTTTTAACTACTGCATATTATCCATTTCAAGCTTGTGCCTTCAAGACAAATTTTTATAAGATGCAGCCTGTTAGCAACAAAAATATATTTAGAGATGACATCCTCAGATTGCAGATGAGATAAGAAGAGGTATTACAGGACTGTATACCACATGGAAGACCAAGTCAGGAATGGACTATGTTCCTGAAAAGTTAAGGAAGCAAGACTTGACTGGAGAGGCAGAATTTTGGCACCAGTTCAACAATCACACCATTATTCCATCAACTAATCTTACAAATGTGAATGTTGAGAGGGCCATCCTTCTACATGTGCTGCTAGGAGATGATAATTTAGATATTGCAAGTATCCTATCTGATAGGATATTGCATATGATACATGATGGTAGCAGTAAGTCTCTTCTTGCTCATTCTTCCCTAATTTCTCAGCTTTGTATGAAAGTAGGTTTAGAGATTCCTGATGAGGAACCCATGGATGTAAAAACTGCATCTGTCATGACACACAAGACATATCTAGCTGCAGTAGAGACTCAGTAGCAGGAACAATTAATCCGAGCCTCAAAATTATCACCTGAGGAGATTGCTGAGAGGAGTCCGCGTGCGAATATTCCTCAACCTGAAGTTAGAGCAATGCCACCACTACGAGCAACTTCTTCTACTGCTACTGGAAGGCCACACCATGAATTGATCTATGAGGATTCTCCAAGCTACCAGCAGATTCATTTTGATTTGAGAGCCCAAAACAAACTTTTGGAGCATCAAAACAGGATGATGGAAGACCTGTTCAGACACTTCTCAATTGAATTCACTCCTTACCAGCCGCATGATCCAGCAATACCACGGGTTTCTCCTGAACCTTCACAGCCATCAGTTGCTGCTGATGATACTATGGAGGATTAGGAGTAACATTACCATTTAAAAAGGACAATCATTTTAATTGCTTTCTGTTTAATGGTTTTGTACTTTTAATTTTAGTTTGTTTTATTTTGGATATGGTTGAAATTCTGTTGGATGGATGTGATGCATAATGATGCTTTTCTGTTGCAGAAATCTGTTTTCTCTTGAACAGAATAGTGATTGCTGGGGACAACAATGTTTAAAATCTGGGAATGGGGAATGCATTCTGCATTATTTTGAAAAAATCATAGTTAATATCTGACAGAATTTAGAGAATGATATAGTATTTAGATTTTTAGATTACACAGAATTAATTAGAAAACTAAAAAGAAAAGAAATTTGGATGAGATGATGTTAGAGGATAAGTCTAGAAAATTGTTTGATAATAAGTTAGGAATGCTCTTTAGAAATAGATGAATAAAATGTTAATAGCTGTGAATAATTTTCAGATTATTGAATTGCTAATATAGTGATAAGTGAAATTGATGATGATTGTGTTGGAATGATATATGAGATAGGTAGAGTATAGAATTGCATATTACTTGATTAGAATTATTACAGTTTTTGTGATTGAATTACATGATGAAGAAAATAGATGCTTGATAGGAAATCACATGAACTTAGCTTGATACCATAGCTTGTGAGGATTGAGCCTATACAATATAATTTTTTCAGAGTGACCCCATTGTGAATAATACTCTAGAACTTGACTTGTTTCTCTAAAATAAGTGCAAGATTGATATGATAAAGGCAGTTTATTTTTTTTAAGCTAGAGCCAAAGGACCTTACCTTAATAATAAATTTCCATTGTTAAATCTCTTTGAGCTTAAGCCTTTTCTATTCATTCACCTGAAACTTAAAACTTATCCTTGACCACCTTGAGTGAGATTGGAAGAATGAGAGTAAGAATCAAGTCTACTAGATATGAAAAAGGGAAAGAAGAAAGATGTTACCCAAGAAGAAAATTCTTGTGTAAAGTTGAAGTGCCAACAAAAAAGAGATGAAAACATCAAGTTAGTAAAAAGTCCAGCTGGGGAAGTAACAAGTCTGAAATACCAGCTGGATGATCTGAATCTAGTTGGGAAGTAACAAGTCTGAAATACCAGCTGGAGAATCTAAATATATTTTCCTCATTCTTTCTGTCACAGTTGTTGAAAAAGGAAAAATAAGAGAAAGAGAAGATGAAAGAAATAAAGAAACAGGAGGATCACAAAAATAAAGACAGGCAAAAGAATAAGAAAGGTAGATTAGATAAGTAGACTTGAATAATTCTGACAAGAATCCAATCTCAATACCTAGCTACTATCCAAATTCTTTCTACCTGAAGTCAGGCCAAGTTACAACCTTGAGAAGACCTTTTGATTAACTCTACATTTATTCATATTTCTTATGTTCAGGAATTTGAGAATATAGTCAAGCTTATGGTAGTATTATAGCTTTGGAGGAATTGAGAGATTATAATTACCCAAAACACTTGAGTGATGAGTGATTTATATCTTCAGTGAGGGGTAATCGAGTTAAGATTTTATGATTGATGGAATTAAAGAGTATTCTTGTTATTTTCACATGAAATTCAATTGCATTTAACAGAATAGTTCTGAGATTGTGTATGTGATAATATGCTTGACTGTTGAATATGATTTCCATTACAATTAAATTTTATTTTATTTTATTGCTAGGGACAACAATATCTAAATCTGGGAATTATTTGATATGCTGTTAGCATATATAGTTTTTAGGATAATTTTATTAGGAAAATAGGAAGAATAAAGCGAATAAATGTGAGAATAAGTGTAGAATTTATTACTTTTATGTTTATCATTGATTATATGCTATTTTGATGATTAGGGTCAAGAAAAGAAGCAAAAGAAAGAGTCAACTGAGGCTGGGATTTCACGCTAACCGCGCCAAATTCACGCCATTCGCGTCAGCTACACTAGAGTCTCGCGCCATTCGCGCCAATCTCGCACTATTCGCGCCAGAAGTACTGGAAACTCGCGCCAGATCTCGCGCCAGTCGCGTGAGCGCTACGGGATTTCAGAATTAGCTTAAAGATAACATAAGAATGATGAGTTTTTAGGATTTTACAACCTAGGTAGGACACATTAGGAGGGATTAGACACTGAGAAACAGAGCAAAGAAGGGAAGATCAAAGGAAAAAATATTCAAGGCCAAGAAGAAGCAAGAAGAACAAGAAGGAAGCAAGATTGAGGGGTTTGTGACTCTGCATACCTTAGCTTCTTCCTTTTCTCCTTTCTTCACATTGTATTAGGCCAGACATCATTATGTCTGGCTAAATCCTTTGTAATTATGGTTTAGCCAAAAGCCAAGGTGAACTTTGTGTTTCTTAAATTGGGTTTAATAAAGTTTCTTATAATTGTTTTACTCTACTTTATCCTTCCATTATTATATCTAATTAGACTTGATCAATCTATTAGATTACTTAGGGCTATAATTCGCAATAGGAATATTGAGATTTTAGTTTCTGAACGCAGTAGAGTGACAGTTGCGATATTACCTA
>QARZ01009639.1:0-11259 GCA_013407115.1 Glycine latifolia
TCTTGCTTCTAAAAGCTTAGGAAACCTTATATGCTAGGCGCATATCAAACAATTCCCAGATTTAGATATTGCTATCCTCAGCAATAAACAAAGTTTAAATAGGAAGCATGGATCAATTCTCTAGAACAACATTGAATAAAACAATCCCTGAGCTTAAAATGCTACAAATAACTAAACCAATTCAAAAATTCACACAAAGCTTTTCAAATTTATCACACATAATAGTCTAACTTGAATACCCTCACAGATGTCATAATTCACTCAACACTCTAGTGTTTGGGTATTCACTCTATCCATCACAGCCCTAGTACTACCATAAGCTTGATCTTATTCTCAAGTTTCTAAAAATAAGAAACATAACACATGCATAATTGATCAAAAGGTCTTAACAAGGTTGTAATGTGGTCTAGCTTAAGGTTAGGAATATTTGGAAAGTGGTTAAATTAAGCATTGAGATTGAACTTTGCTAAACTATTGAAAAACATTCAGCTCTATATTCAAGTTTCCTTTTCAATCTATTACTCCTTTCAACCTTTTCTTTTCTTTTCTTCCTTTTCTCTCACATTGCTTTTCTTTTTTCTTTTCATTCATTAATTGGCTTCTATTGAATGCCATACTTTGTTTTTTCAACCCTTTTTCTCTTTTTAGGATATACCTTGATTTTTTTATCTTCTTTTTCTTTCAAAACCACAGACCACTTAGCAATTCAATCTCAATTAAGGTAAAGTAATGCATGTGGTTTGAGATATTTTATTAGGTCATTGAACAAAAAGGTTTCAAGCTCAAAGGGTTAGCAAAGGAAAAATAATTGCAAGGAAGGCTATTTGGCCCAAACTTATCAGAACAAAATGCCTTTATCACATCAATCATGCATGCATCAAAGAGAAATATAGCAAGTTCTAGAGTCCTATTGCTGTGAGGTCGCTCTAGAAGAAATTAACTGTTTAAGTCCAAACCTCATAGGCTATGGTACAAGCTAGAGTTACGGTGATGTCAAATCAAACAATGCATTCCATTTCGACTTAAATTCAGCCATACAAGCATTCACACTCAGTTCATGTTCCATACAACATCATGTCATGATTCATGTCACCAATGCTTTCCAAAATCTGATTCACAAGTGACTGATCAAGCAAATCTAAATCCGGGACAAGCATGCTTTTTAGCAAAAGTGTCTAATATGTACACCTATGGTTAGGTTAAAATTAGACGCAAAACCAATTGTAGTTACTATATGTATAGCTTCACAAAAAGAAATTTTTTCACAAAAAGAATCTGACCCAAAAGGTATCTGCCCTACTGTTCAAATTTCACTAAAAAGACGCATGATTTAACAAAAAGAATCGTAAGACTAACGCGTGTTTCCTCGATTAACGTGCCCACATTCCCAGATTTAAACAGTTGCTGTCCCCAGCAATTGACACGCATAAAACACAAGCAGACAACACGTTATTAGAGGAAACATACTCATGCATAACTAAGTACTAAACCATGGCAGAAATGTAATATGTGCAGGCACGCACTGACGGTGCCACACAATGTGCAAATGTCTAAAGTAACGGAAGGTAAAGTGCATAAACGGAAAAAGACATAAAAGCAAATCATAAAGTAAGGAAAGAGAGATGGTGAGGAAGGTCAGTGAGGCTGATCCTCATCCATGGCGTCGGTAGCTGCTGCTGAAGGTGATGGCAATGCAAAAGCTAGTGAAGGGGGCTGTGGTGGAGAGCTGGTCGGGTCCACCGAGAAATGCTGGCATAGTGCTGTGAGCATCCTGCTATGGTCGTCCAGCTGTACTTGCATCCTCTGGGTGGTCAAGGTCTGATGCTCCATCTGCTGCTGCATCCTCATGGTGATGGTGGTCAGCTGGTCTAACTGCTGCTGCATCCTCTGTAATGTAGCTGAGTCCCCAGGGATGGACTCACGGTGAGGGGCCTGACTGGATGTAACGGGGGTGTGCTGTGGTGGTGGTGATGATGCTGGTGGTGGTGGGTGAGATGAAGCTGCTGGCTGTTGAGGTGACTGGGGGAAGACGGGAACCTCTAGCATGGGAGTCTCCAAACCCTCGTGAGGTCCGTACCTCAGGCTCCGAGCAGCCATCTCCTCAGGAGAAAGGTCAGCAGCACGGAGGAGCTGGTCCTGAAGAGTGCGTCGTAGCGAATCCTGGTATACCTTTTGCGTGAGAGTTGTCCCTAGCGGCACGTCCATGGGCTCGTCCTCAGGGATTTCCAACCCTGTGTGCATGCATAAATGGGAGATGAGGGAGGAATGGCCAAGGAGGGAGCGGGGGCTGCCATCCTGTATCATATGCAGGATGCGGTCTAATAGGGCATAAGAGATATCAAGGTTGATATCTTTCTGCAGAACATACAGTAGGCAAGCCCTCTCCACATTCACATCCGTCAAGTTAGAAGACGGAAGAATGGTGGAGTTCACGAATAGGTGCCAAAAATCTGACTCTGGATGCAGATTGCTTCGTCTGAGCTTCTTAGGGACGAAATCTGATCCGGTCTTCATCTTCCATGCGGAGAATCGACCGGTGATCCCTCGACATAGCTCATCAGCTAGCTGGGGCATGTCGTCCCGATAGGTCGCCTTGCTCGTGCAAGGGAGGGGCTGCATCCGGTTGTACCGCTGCACAAATCCACAGCATCGGAGGTCGTTGAAGGAGGTCCGGAGGAAGTCTTCAATGAATTCGTGGTCGAAAGGGACGACCACGCCTCTGACCCAGCTGCGCCTCTGCTGCTCAACTGTCGACCGGTCCACATTGGCGCAGAACTCCTTCAAGATAGAGCTGGAGCTCGGCTCGGCAAAACTGACCAGTGTCTGCCACTGGCAGCGTATGATAACCTCCCTGATGAGGGAGTCCTCTGGTAAGCCCTCCCAGTCAATGATCCGCTCAGGGATGATCTTCTTAGGCGAGTACCACTTGTCGAAACGCTCCTGGTGCATTTTCGACTGAAACCTGCCATCATCGAAGTCCGAAGTACGCGGCCTTTTACTGGTAGTCCTTGAGGTAACCGTTTGTTTGCCCTTATCTACCTGTTTACCCTGAAATTCAAAAACCAAGCCCAATACACTATATGTTCAACAATTGCACAAATCAGGTCATGGCTTAAGCAATGGAACAGGGGAATCCCCAGATTTATTTGAAATCATGTTGTCAACAATGATGGTTACAATTACTTATGATGATTTCAAATATTCACTCAAATGCAAGGGACACTGAAAATCAATTTCAGAGAAACAGTTATATTTCAGCACATGATTACAATCAACAACTCAGGTCACCAAGCTTGTTTGCAACACAAATCCATCAATATCAATCCCAGAACAAGCTAGTATTTGGGAACGAATAGTGATCAAATAAGTTCCAGAGCTTGAAAGAAAATTGACAATAAGGGTGAGAAGCAGATTTAAACACCATTCCCCGATTGGCTTTAAACAAGATGATTATGCAGGGAGTTATGGTCAAGCTTAACACAAATCAGACCACTTCACAATGCAATAGCAGTTAAATAATTAACCATAGACATATTCTCACACCAAGTTGCAGATATCAGTGCTTTTCTGTTTAAGTGTTAGTTGGTCACCTTCAAAACTACTAAGCATCACAAGAGAACAATTCATTTGAATCATCCTAATTTAGGCACAAGTTCCAGATTGTATACATGCTTCAGAATTAGTTCAATGAAAGAAGGACATTGCTTGGAGCCAAGTGATACAACAGATACAGAAGGCAGCACATACATAGCGTCATGCCAATTCATCACAAGGGAATACGGAATGGTTCAGTTTAAACAAGATTCCTAGATTTAGTATGGCACCAGAAGCTAATTAAGCAACAATTTACTCTTCTGTGTGAGCACCAGCATACCAAAGTCATAGGTAAAGCAATATCCTAGAAGATGCACAATTCCCAGATTTATTCACATCACTAGGCTAATGCAATTGGGTATACATAGCTTTTGACCTCGCAATCACCAGAGTAACTAGTCAAAGGGCAAAAAAAAAATGAGTATAGCATTGTCTCACACACTCTTACACAATTTTCATTCACAAAAGGCTTGCTAACTAGTTGATAATTCAAACCATCCTTAGATTGCAATGCCTAGTAACAGGTTTAATTCAAACATCAACAGTTAGGGTGTAGATTACAATGAGCCAACAAAACATATACAGCAACTGACAAGTTAACCCACGCACCCTTGGGAACCCTAGGATTCGTAAGCAAAGATAACAAAGGACTGCCCCACCAGAACCAACCCATCAAAGTGAAAATGACAGCAAAGATCAAACATAGCACTGCACAAGCATAACATTCCTTTTGTTCTACAATACAATCCATACATTACACCACAACAATACCCCCAACACTACTAACAGAAGGCTCTCACCTTATCGCGAGCCATTGCTGAAAGGAATAATAAAAACGCACACAACAATGGTGACCCTCGAAGAGGCAGGGCCTTGAAGAAAATCACGAAAGCAGAAGGAACAAAGAGGTCAAATGGTAATGGAAATTAGGGAGTATTAATGAAGAATGGGGAAAGCAATGGAGAGGGTGTGAATGTGGAGGAGGGATCGCGTTTCAGGTGAGGGAGAGTGGAGGTCGAGGTTTAGGAAGATGAGGGAGAATGAGGGAATAGGAGGGGTTTCAAATTTTTAAAAATAAAAACAGCGCCCTAAGTTCGGCGCTGATCGCGCCATCGTCGCGCCAAAAGCGCGAGATGCCAGAAGGTATGGCGCTCCTAGCGCCAGAATCACGCTAATGGTGCTACACTTTGAATGTGAAACCCAGCCAGCGCTGGCAGCGCGAATTCGGCGCTCGCGGTGTGGAAATCCAGAGAGATTGGCGCTCTTGGCGCCGCTGCTACGCTGGAGGCGCCATGGTATCAGTTGAAACCCAGCTGGCGCTGGTGGCGCGATACTCACGCCAATAGCGTGGTATTCCAGTGAATATGGCGCCTTTGGCTCCATTTTTGCGCGGATGGCGCGGTGCTCCAGAAAGTATGGCGCTCTGGGCACCAACCTGGCGCCTATGGCGCCATGCTTTCATCTCAAGCACAAAAATGGCAGGAAATAGCTTTAACAAGCCCATGAACGCCCAATTCTTACAGAATATGCAAGATGCAATTATATAACTATGCACTAATGGAAAACATAAACAAAATCAATAGCAATTATAAAAGGAAGCTAAATTGCTTAAGTACATGGAAGCTAAAATTAAAGACTGCGGAATTAAAAGTCTATTCGAACCTAAGTAAAGAATTCAAACATGGAAAATGAAGCACACAATTGAGTGGCCTCTCAACAAGCGCTTGTTTAACGTCGCGAGCCTGACGGTTAATCCTTTAAGGATTAGGGGAGCTCAAAGGGATTGCCACAGCATCCCTATCAATTTGACCACCGAAATATGGCTTCAGCCGCCATCCATTGACTTTGAAAGGTCTGTTGGTGTCAAGAGGAGAGATTTCTATAGTTCCATAAGGAAAAACCTTCATAACCACAAATGGTCCAGACCATCTAGATTTGAGTTTACCTGGGAACAACCGCAATCGCGAGTTGTACAATAATACTTGTTGTCCGGGTGTAAACTCCTTGGAATGGATCTGCTTGTCATGCCATCTCTTGGTTTTCTCCTTGTAAAGCCTAGCATTCTCATAGGCGGCAAGTCTGAATTCATCTAATTCATTCAATTGCAACAAGCGCTTCTCTGTAGCCTTTGATAGCTCAAAGTTGAGGAACTTGGTGGCCCACATAGCTTTATGCTCCAATTCTACCGGAAGATGACATGATTTCTCATAGACCAACTGATATGGTGACATACCTATCGGTGTTTTAAAAGCTGTCCGGTAGGCCCACAATGCATCATCCAATTTCTTGGACCAGTCCTTCCTAGAACTTCCAACGGTATTTTCAAGAATTCTCTTCAATTCTCTATTAGAAACTTCTACTTGACCGCTGGTTTGTGGGTGATAGGGCGTGGCCACCTTGTGAGTTACCCCATACTTGGTGAGCAAACCTTCAATTTGCTTGTTGCAGAAATGTGTGCCACCATCACTAATTATGGCCCTAGGAACCCCAAAGCGAGTGAAGATGTTCTTTCTCAGGAAGTTTGCAACAACTCTAGCATCATTCGTGGGCAATGCCACTGCTTCTACCCATTTTGAGACATAATCGACTGCTACCAAGATGTATTGATTAGAGAAAGACTTGGGGAAGGGTCCCATGAAGTCCATCCCCCAAACATCGAACAATTCAACCTCCAAGATGCTGTTGAGTGGCATTTCATCTCTACGGGATATATTCCCCGTTCTTTGGCACCTATCACAATTCTCCACAAATGCCTTAGCATCCTTAAATAGGGTATGCCAATAATATCCACTTTGCAGCACCTTATGAGCAGTTCGGTTGCCTCCAAAATGTCCTCCATAACTTGAGGAATGGCAGTGCCAGAGGATTTTTGGAACATCAAACTCAGCTACACATCTCCTGATAATGCCATCAGCACATTGGAAGTACAGAAAGGGGTTGTCCCATTGGTATCTTCGGGCATCATGCAAGAATTTCTTCCATTGCTGCCATGTAAAGTCATCAGGAACTGCCCCCACAGCTTTATAATTGGCTATATCAGCAAACCAAGGAGCAGTAGTGACAGCCATCATCTGCTCATCTGGAAAGGACTCATTGATTGTCAACTCTGGCCCATCTTGCAAATTTGCTGCTTGAATCCTTGACAAGTGGTCTGCGACTTTGTTTTCCACTCCAGCCTTGTCTCTTATCTCTAAATCAAACTCTTGAAACAAGAGCATCCAACGCAGTAGACGTGGCTTAGCATCCTGCTTGGTCAATAAATACTTAAGAGCAACGTGGTCAGTGAAAACAATTACTTTGGACCCAATCAAGTAAGGTCTAAACTTATCTAATGCATATACTACAGCTAGCATTTCCTTTTCAGTTGTGGCATAGTTAATCTGTGCTTCATTCAAAACTTTCCTAGCATAATATATAACATGTAGAAGTTTATCCTTACGTTGACCAAGGACAGCCCCAATGGCATAAACACTTGCATCGCACATTAACTCAAAGGGTAATTTCCAATCAGGGGCTGTTAAGATTGGTGCAGTTGTAAGCTTTTCCTTCAACACATTAAATGCATTGAGGCAAGCCTCATCAAAGACAAAATCAGATTCTTTTGTTAACAGTTGGCTAAAAGGTCTTGCAATTTTGGAAAAATCCTTAATGAACCTCCTATAAAAGCCAGCGTGGCCTAAAAAGCTACGCACACTGTTAACATTTGTGGGAGGAGGCAATTTTTCAATTAAAATAAGCTTGGCCTCATCTACTTCGATTCCTTTCGAAGAGATTTTATGGCCCAAAACAATGCCCTCACGTACCATGAAATGGCACTTCTCCCAGTTTAGAACAAGGTTGGTTTCTTGACATCTTTGCAAAACTTTAGACAAATTAGATAAACAAGCATCAAAACAAGAACCAAACACAGAAAAATCGTCCATGAACACCTCTAAAAAATTTTCAACCATATCAGAAAAGATGGAAAGCATGCACCTTTGGAAAGTTGCTGGCGCATTGCATAAACCGAAGGGCATCCTTCTATAAGCAAATACTCCAAAGGGGCAAGTGAATGCTGTCTTTTCTTGATCCTCTGGTGCCACAGGAATCTGATTATAGCCAGAATATCCATCAAGAAAATAGTAAAAAGCATGGCCGGCTAGTCTTTCCAACATCTGATCAATGAAGGGGAGTGGAAAATGATCCTTCCTGGTGGCATTATTTAGTCTTCTATAATCTACGCACATCCGCCAACCAGTGATGGTTCAAGTAGGTATCAGATCGTTGTTATCATTCTGAACCACGGTCACTCCACCCTTCTTTGGAACTGTCTGCACCGGGCTCACCCAAGCGGTGTCTGATATAGGATATATCATCCCGGCATCAAGAAGCTTCACCACTTCCTTCTGGACCACTTCCTTCATCATCGGATTAAGCCTTCTCTGTGGTTGTCTCACGGGCTTCACATCCTCCATTAGAATCTTATGAGTGCAAAATGAAGGATTAATACCCTTCAAATCTGAGATAGACCATACAATGGCGGACTTATGCTCCTTGAGCACCTTTATATGCTTGGCTTCTTCATTCCCAGATAAGCTTTTGTTAATAATGACAGGGTATGTCTTATCTTCCCCCAAAAACACATATTTGAGGGCTGCTGGAAGCTCTTTCAATTCCAGCTTTGGTGCCCCAAGGTCAATGTCAGTGTCCTTCTTCTCTAAAACCTCCATAACTTCCACTACTACCTCTTGAGATATGACAAAATCTTGTGGTTCTAATTCTTCTTCTATCCCTTGGACCAAAACTTCTTCAGCTTGGATACATTCATCCAATACATCAATACGAAAACAATCATTCCAGTCAAAAGGGTTCTTAACATCAAACACATTAAAAACCATTGATTCATCATCCATTCGTAGCTCCAGCTTTCCCTTTTCCACATCAATCAAGGCACGGGCTGTGGCTAAGAATGGTCTACCCAACAAGAGAGATATCTCACTCTCTTCAGCCATGTCCAGCACTATGAAGTCAGCTGGAAAAATAAACTTGTCAACCTTGACAAGAACATCCTCCAAAACTCCACTTGGCTTTCTCAACGATCTATCTACTAACTGAAGGGATACCATGGTGGGTTTGAGCTCAGAAATGCCCAAGGATTTGCATACTGTCAAAGGCATTAAGTTAATGCTAGCACCAAGATCACAAAGAGCTCTCCCTACATTGACATTCCCAATGGCAATTGGAATGTTAAAGCTTCCAGGATCTCTGAGTTTGGGAGGCATCTTCCTCTGTATGATGGCATTGCATTCCTCTGTAAGCACTACAGTATCACATTCTTGGAGCTTGTGCTTCTTTGACAGAATTTCTTTCATGAACTTTGTGTAGTTGGGCATGTTTGCTAAGGCTGCAGCAAATGGGATGTTCACTTGCAGCTTTTTGAACATCTCTAGGAACTTAGCAAACTGTTGCTGCTGAGCTTCTGCTTCGTCTTCAAGGGATAAGGAGGTTTTTCAAATCTGGAAAAATCCAGAGGTTGCTTAGGTTCAGGAGAGACTTTTTCCTTCTCTTTCCCTTTCTCTTTCTCTTTCTCCCTTGAGCTACTAGATGGTTCATCTTCTTTAAACTCTGCAGCAGCTGCAGGGATCTCCTTTTCCTCCTCTCTTGGCACCACTTTGGCCTTCTCCTTAGGAGCAACAACAAGTCCACTTCTAGTGGTGACGGCTTTAGCATGTTCCCTAGGATTTACTACAGCATCACTAGGGAATTGACCAGGTTGTCTCTCGGCTAGTTGCTTAGAGATCTGGCCAATTTGAGTCTCCAGATTCCTGATGGATGCTCCTTGATTCTTCAGGTGAGACCTAGTCTCATTCATAAAGGCATCAGTGTTCTGGATGTGATCGTTGGTGGTTTTGGCCAACTGCAACATAGCCTTCTCTAACTCTGATGGCTCCTTGGGAGGGATGGGAGGTGGTTGCAAATAGTGGTTAGATTTGTAATCCAACCCACCTCCTTGTGGTCTTCTTGGATAACTACCACTCCCAGAAGCTTGATTGTAATTCCGTTGATAACCTTGTGGAGGTCTCTGATCATACCATACTCCATTCACCTGAATTGGATCAGCCCCCACCAAGGTTGGACAAACGTTGGACTCATGGTCCCCTTGGCAATATTCACATGCAACCACGCCTGCCTTAATTGAAGAAGCTTGAGCTTTTGAGATCTCTAGTTTGTCAATTTTAGCATTGAGGATAGCTAGCTGCTGTGATAACAACTTCTGCTCTGCCAACATTGCATCGGTGCTGCCCAAATGAATGACCTCCCTCTTAGGCTGAGTTACAACACTCTCATTTTCGGTACGGGCCAAAGAGTCGATCAAATCATGAGTTTGGGCTGCAGTCTTTGATCTTATGGATCCTCCGGCTGCTCCATTTACTACCAGCTTGGATTCAGGCGACAACCCATTGAAGAAGATGCGCACCTTCTTCCTTACTGGCATGTCATATTGAGGACATCGCCGTATAAGCTCTTGGAATCTATTCCATGCCGCACATAATGTTTCTCCTTGGAGCTGAGTGAAATTGGTGATCTCATTCACCAAGCGGTTGTATTTTTCCATGGAGAAATATTGAGCAAAGAACTTTGCCATCAGCTCGTCCCAAGTGGTTATACTGTTTGAAGCTTGGCGGCCCAACCACTTGGAAGCCTTCCCTTTCAAGGCAAAAGGAAAGAGCCGCAATCTAATAGCATCATCTGATACTCCATGATGGCGGATGGTATCGCAGATCATCATAAATCTATCAGCAAAGTCATGAGGATCCTCATCATCCTCCCTACCGAATTGACTCCGTTCCACCAAGCTTATTAAAGAAGGGTGGATGTCGAAGTTGTTAGCTTGTATAGGTGGTCTGACTATGCTAGATGCAGGCCGGACGAACAAAGGAGCAAGGATGTCCTCCATGAGTTCATCCTCAGGTCTTGGCTGCTCCCCATTCCTATCGGCCATATCTAGTTCCTCTTCTGATTCTTCTTCTTGTGGTCTAGAACTAGATACTTCTGCTTCCTTCCTCTATCTCGCTAACTTCCGGTTCTTCCTAACAGTCCTTTCGATCTCAGGATCAAACTGTAGATTCACGGGGTCAGCGGTACCTAGCATAAACTCTGGAAGCAGGTCAGTAACAAAATAAATCCAACCTTAAAGATAAAAACTTATGATAAAATTGGCTAAAACAATCCCCGGCAACGGCGCCAAAAACTTGTTGCGAACTCGGCAAGTATACCGTTCGTTTCAAGTAATATAATGATAAGAAAGATATCGTTCCCACGAGGATTGTTTGACCGATTAAATTATAATTAATATCAATAGATTAGAGGACAATGAAATTTAAGAAATTGTTGTTGTGTGTGTGTAGTAATGAAATTAAACCTAATTATAAGCATTAACTAATATCAACAAGTAAATAAGATTATCACGATATGCGAAGTAATGTAGCTAGGGCAACCCACACTAAATGCTTCCTACCTTCCTACATGTATTGTATACTATATTCATCTATCTCAAGTCACTCAACATGCATCTTCATACAATAATAGCTAAGCCCTACTCCCGTAGTGATCTTAACCCTTTAACCCAAGTAATTACCCTAATCCCTTAGTGGTAGCTGTTAGGTTAAGCATTAAATGATGCAA
>QARZ01009668.1:0-11995 GCA_013407115.1 Glycine latifolia
ATTTAATATGTTATATATATTCAACACCAATTTCTTGTAATTATTTGACATCCAACCTATCAATATTAATTATAATTTAATTGGTCAACAATCCTCGTGGGAACGATATCTTTCTTATCACTTATTACTTGTACAATCGGTATACTTGCCGAATCCGCAACCAGTTTTTGGCGCCGTTGCCGGGGATTGTTTTACCCAATTTTATTATAACTTTTTATCTTTAAGGTTGGATTTATTTTGTTACTGACCTGCTTCCAGAGTTTATGCAAGGTACCGCGGACCCCGTGAATCTACAGTTTGATCCTGAGATTGAAAGGACTGTTAGGAGGAACCGGAAGTTAGCAAGACAAAGGAAGGAAGCAGAAGTATCTAGTTCTAGACCACAAGAAGAAGAAGAACTAGAAGAAGAAGTAGATATGGCTGGGAGGAATGGGGAGCAGCCAAGACCTGAGGATGAACTCATGGAGGACATCCTTGCTCCTTTGTTCGTCCGGCCTGCATCTAGCATAGTCAGACCACCTATTCAAGCAAACAACTTCGACATCCACCCTTCTTTAATAAGCTTGGTGGAACGGAGTCAATTCGGTGGGGAGGATGATGAGGATCCTTATGACTTTGCTGATAGATTTATGATGATCTGCGATACCATCCGTCATCATGGAGTGTCAGATGATGCTATTAGATTGCGGCTCTTTCCTTTTGCCTTGAAAGGGAAAGCTCTCAAGTGGTTGGGCTGCCAAGCTTCAAACAGTATAACCACTTGGGATGAGCTGATGGCGAAGTTCTTTGCCCAATATTTCTCCATGGAAAAATACAACCGCTTGGTGAATGAGATCACCAATTTCACTCAGCTCCAAGGAGAAACATTATGTGCGGCATGGAATAGATTCCAAGAGCTTATCCGATGATGTCCTCAATATGACATGCCAGTAGGGAAGAAGGTGCGCATCTTCTTCAATGGGTTGTCACCTGAATCCAAGCTGGTTGTAAATGGAGCTACCGGAGGCTCAATTAGATCAAAAACTGCAGCCCAAACTCATGATTTGATCAACTCTTTGGCACGTACTGAAAATGAGAGTGTAGCAACTCAGCCTAAGAGAGAAGTCATTCATCTGGGCAACACTGATGCAATGTTGGCTGAGCAGAAACTTCTATCACAGCAGCTAGCTATCCTCAATGCTAAAATTGACAAGCTTGAGATCTCAAAAGCTCAAGCTTCTTCAATTAAGGCAGGCGTGGTTGCATGTGAATATTGCCAAGGGGACTATGAGTCCAATGTTTGTCCAACCTTGGTGGGGGCTGATCCAATTCAGGTGAATGGAGTATGGTATGATCAGATACCTCCACAAGGTTATCAACGGAATTACAATCAAGCTTCTGGGAGTGGTAGTTATCCAAGAAGACTACAAGGAGGTGGGTTGGATTACAAGTCTAACCACTATTTGCAACCACCTCCCATCCTTCCCAAGGAGCCATCAGAGTTAGAGAAGGCTATGTTGCAGCTGGCCAAAACCACCAACGATCACATCCAGAACACTAATGCCTTTATGAATGAGACTAGGTCTCAACTGAAGAATCAAGGTGCATCCATCAGGAATCTGGAGACTCAAATTGGCCAAATTTCTAAGCAACTAGCTGAGAGACCACCTAGTCAATTCCCTAGTGATACTGTAGTAAATCCTAGGGAACATGCTAAGGCCATCACCACTAGAAGTGGACTTATTATTGCTCCTAAGGAGAAGGCCAAAGTGGTGCCAAGAGAGGAGGAAAAAGATATCCCTACAGTTGCTGCAGAGTTCGAAGAAGATGAACCATCTAGTAGCTCAAGGGAGAAAGGGAAAGAGAAAGAGAAGGAAAAAGTCTCTCCTGAACCTAAGCAACCTCTGGATTTTTCCAGATTTGAGAAACCTCCTTATCCCTTGAAGACGAAGCAGAAGGCTCAGAAGCAACAGTTTGCTAAGTTCTTAGAGATGTTCAAAAAGCTGCAAGTGAACATTCCATTTACTGAAGCCTTGGCAAACATGCCCAACTATGCAAAATTCATGAAAGAAATTCTGTCAAAGAAGCACAAGCTCCAGGAATGTGATACTGTAGTGCTTACAAAGGAATGTAGTGCCATCATCCAGAGGAAGATGCCTCCCAAGCTTAGAGATCCTGGAAGCTTTAACATTCCAATTGCCATTGGGAATGTCAATGTAGGGAGAGCTCTTTGCGATCTTGGTGCTAGCATTAACTTAATGCATTTGACAGTATGCAAATCCTTGGGCATTTCTGAGCTCAAACCCACCATGGTATCCCTTCAGTTAGCAGATAGATCATTGAGAAAGCCAAGTGGAGTTTTGGAGGATGTACTTGTCAAGGTTGGCAAGTTTATTTTTCCAAGCTGACTTCATAGTGCTGGACATGGCTGAAGAGAGTGAGATACCTCTCTTACTGGGTAGACCATTCTTAGCCACAGCCCGTGCTTTAATTGATGTGGAGAAAGGAAAACTAGAGCTGAGAATGGATGATGAATCTGTGGTTTTTAATGTGTTTGATGTCATGAAGAACCCTTTTGATCGGAATGATTGTTTCCGTATTGATGTATTGGATGAATGTATCCAAGCTGAAGAAGTTCTGGTCAAAGGGATAGAAGAAGAATTAGAATCACAAGATTCTGTCATATCTCAAGAGGTAGTAGTGGAAGTTATGGAGGTTTTGGAGAAGAAGGACACTGACATTGATCTTGGGGCACCAAAGCTGGAATTGAAGGAGCTTCCAGTAGCCCTCAAATATGTGTTTTTGGGGGAAGATAAGACATACCCTGTCATTATTAACAAAAGCTTATCTGGAAATGAAGAAGCCAAGCTTATAAAAGTGCTCAAGGAGCATAAGTCCGCCATTGGATGGTCTATCTCAGATTTGAAGGGTATTAATCCTTTATTTTGCACCCATAAGATTCTAATGGAGGATGATGTGAAGCCCGTGAGACAACCACAAAGAAGGCTTAATCCGATGATGAAGGAAGTGGTCCGGAAGGAAGTGGTGAAGCTTCTTGATGCAGGGATGATCTATCCCATATCAGACACCGCTTGGGTGAGTTCGGTGCAGACAGTTCCAAAGAAGGGAGGAGTGATCGTGGTTCAGAATGGCAACAACGATCTGATACCTACTCGAACCATCACTGGTTGGCGGATGTGTGTAGATTATAGAAGACTAAATAATGCCACCAGGAAGGATCATTTTCCGCTCCCCTTCATTGATCAGATGTTGGAAAGACTAGCCGGCCATGCTTTTTACTGTTTTCTTGATGGATATTCCGGCTATAATCAGATTCCCGTGGCACCAGAGGATCAAGAAAAGACAACATTCACTTGCCCCTTTGGAGTATTTGCTTACAGAAGGATGCCCTTCGGTCTATGCAATGCGCCAGCAACGTTTCAAAGGTGTATGCTTTCCATCTTTTCTGATATGGTTGAAAAATTTTTAGAGGTGTTCATGGACGATTTTTCTGTGTTTGGTTCTTGTTTTGATGATTGTTTATCTAATTTGTCTAAAGTTTTGCAAAGATGTCAAGAAACCAACCTTGTTTTAAACTGGGAGAAGTGCCATTTCATGGTACGTGATGGCATTGTTTTGGGCCATAAGATCTCTTCAAGAGGAATTGAAGTAGATGAGGCCAAGCTTATGTTGATTGAAAAATTGCCTCCTCCCACAAATGTTAACAGTGTGCGTAGCTTTTTAGGCCACGCTGGCTTTTATAGGAGGTTCATTAAGGATTTTTCCAAAATTGCAAGACCTCTTAGCCAACTGTTAACAAAAGAATCTGATTTTGTCTTTGATGAGGCTTGCCACAATGCATTTAATGTGTTGAAGGAAAAGCTTACAACTGCACCGGTCTTAACAGCCCTTGATTGGAACTTACCCTTTGAGTTAATGTGTGATGCAAGTGCTTATGCCATTGGGGCTGTCCTTGGTCAACGTAAGGATAAACTTCTACATGTTATATATTATGCTAGCAAAGTTTTGAATGAGGCACAGATTAATTATGCCACAACTGAAAAGGAAATGCTAGTTGTAGTATATGCATTAGATAAGTTTAGACCTTACTTGATTAGGTCCAAAGTAATTGTTTTCACTGACCACGCTGCTCTTAAGTATTTATTGACCAAGCAGGATGCTAAGCCACGTCTACTGCGATGGATGCTCTTGTTTCAAGAGTTTGATTTAGAGATAAGAGACAAGGCTGGGGTGGAGAACAAAGTAGCAGACCATTTGTCAAGGATTCAAGTTGCAAATCTGCAAGATGGGCCAGAGTTGGCAATCAATGAGTCATTTCCAGATGAGCAGATGATGGCTGTCACCAATGCTTCTTGGTTTGCTGATATGGCCAACTATAAAGCTGTGGGAGTAGTTCCTGATGACTTTACATGGCAGCAACGGAAGAAATTCTTGCATGATGCTCGAAGATATCAGTGGGACAATCCATTTCTATATTTCTGATGTGCTGATGGTATTATCAGGAGATGTGTAGCTGAGTTTGATGTTCCGAAGATCCTCTGGCACTGCCATTCCTCAAGTTATAAAGGACATTTTGGAGGCAACCGAACTGCTCACAAGGTGCTGCAAAGTGGATATTATTGGCCTACCCTATTTAAGGATGCTAAGGCATTTGTAGACAATTGTGATAGGTGCCAAAGAACGGGTAACATATCCCGTAGAGATGAAATGCCACTCAACAGCATTTTGGAGGTTGAATTGTTTGATGTTTGGGGAACAGACTTCATGGGACCCTTTCCCAAGTCTTTCTCCAATCAATATATCTTGGTAGCAGTCGACTATGTCTCAAAATGGGTAGAAGCAGTGGCATTGCCCACTAATGATGCTAGAGTGGTTGCAAACTTCTTGAGAAAGAACATCTTCACTCACTTTGGGGTTCCCAGAGCCATAATCAGTGATGGTGGCACACATTTCTGCAATAAACAAATTGAAAGTTTGCTTACCAAGTATGGGGTAACTCACAAGGTGGCCACGCCTTATCATCCACAAACCAACGGTCAAGTAGAAGTTTCTAACAGAGAATTAAAGAGGATACTTGAGAAGACCGTTGGAAGTTCTAGGAAGGACTGGTCCAAGAAATTGGATGATGCATTGTGGGCCTACCGGACAACTTTTAAAACACTGATAGGTATGTCACCATATCAGTTGGTGTATGGGAAATCATGTCATCTTTCGGTAGAATTGGAGCATAAAGCTATGTGGGCCACCAAATTCCTCAACTTTGAGCTATCAAAGGCTACAGAGAAGCGCTTGTTGCAGCTGAATGAATTGGATGAATTCAGACTTGCCGCCTATGAGAATGCTAGGCTTTACAAGGAGAAAACCAAGAGATGGCATGACAAGCAGATCCATTCCAAGGAGTTTACACCCGAACAACAGGTATTATTGTACAACTCGCGCTTGCGGTTGTTTCCAGGTAAACTCAAATCTAGATGGTCTGGACCATTCGTGGTTATGAAGGTTTTCCCTTATGGGATAGTAGAAATCTCCCCTCTTGACACCAACAGACCTTTCAAGGTCAATGGATGGCGGCTGAAGCCATATTTTGGTGGTCAAATTGATAGGGATGCCGTTGCAATCCCTTTGAGCTCCCCTGATCCTTAAAGGATTAACCGTCAGGCTCACGACGTTAAACAAGCACTTGTTGAGAGGCAACTCAATTGTGTGTTGATTGATATGTTTGAATCTATTTCTTAAGTTAGAATAGATAATTAGCTTTGCATTCCTCGTTGTTAGTTTCCATTTACTTAAGACAATTCGTTCCTTTTGTATTTATTGTGATTTTGTTTTGTTTTCATCAATGCATAGTAATTTAGTTCTTATTCTACATTAATTAAGAATTTTAGTGCTTTTAGATCTTTTAAGAGCCAATTCCTGCTGTTTTGTGGCTATGTTAAGGTTCTGGCGCCACCAGCGCCAGATTTGGCGCTATCAGTGCCAACCTTTCTGGAGTCTCGCGCCGTTAGCGCTAAATTGGTGCTACTGGCGCCATTGTTCTGCAGAGTCACGCGTTTGGCGCCATTGTGGCGCTATCAGCGCTGGCTGGATTTCAAAGTGACGATATGGCGCCACCAGCGTGAGGTTGGCACCATAAGCGCCAAGGTTTTTGGTTTCTCACGCGATCAGTGCGGTTGTGGCGCCATTGGCGCCTATGTTTCTGAACTTCCACGCTATCAGCGCCAATTTGGCGCCAATGGCGCTGGCTGGGTTACAATTTAAAGCATGGCGCCATCGGCGTGGGAGTTGTGCCTATGGCGCCAACTGCACTGGAATACTGGGCCTTTGGCGCGAGAATAGCCCCGTCCGCGCCGTGGTTTCTGGGGTTCCACGCTGATGGCGCGACTATGGCGCGATCCGCGTGGCACTCGCGGACCAGTTTTGTCTTTTAAATTTTAAAACTCCCTCATTTCCCATACTCCCTCCTTCCCCATATATTTCGACTCTCTGCGACTTCTCCACTCCCCACAACCCTTCGTCCCCATAACCTTCCTAATCCCATTCATTTCTTTCTCTCCTTTATTTTAACCTCATTCTCTTCTTCCATTCCAAAGCTGTGCGTGTTGTATTTGTGGGTTTCCCTCTGCGTTTTCTCTCAGCTTCTTGCATTCCATATCATTTCTGCTATGGCTCGCGATAAGGTAAGCACTTGTTGCCATTTGTTTTATTCTACTAGTGACACTTTAGGTTGTTGTGGAAATACTTAATCTGTGCTTTGATATCTATGGTGGGAGAGGCCTCATTGATTAATCATGTGCATGTGCCTGTATGAAATTAGATAGAAATGTCTGTACTGTCATGGAAGGTGCGTTACATGTTCTTCTTTTATTCATCCATGATTAGTTGGGTTTGGTTAGTTGTGCTCTACTTTCATTGATTTCCAATTCCTAGGGTTCCAACCAATGCTATGTGGTTTATTCTGTCAATGGCTGTTCTAAAAATTTCATTTCATTGTATCAAACCATATTCAGCACTTGCACACTGCACTTTGAACATTGATACCAGTAATTCAATCATGAATGGATTGTTAGTTGAATCTTTACTGCCAGTACATGAAGGGAGATTTTGTGTATCTAAATCTGGAATCTTGCTTGAAGTAGACTAGTCTTATGCTCCTTCTTCCCTTGTGATGTTTAGTGCTTTTGAATTGTCAACTAGCAACTAGCTAGCAAGCCTTTTGTGCATGAAAATTGTATAAGAGTGTGTGTGTCAATGCTATACTTGTTTTCGCACTATGACTAGTTGCTCTGGTGATTGTAAGGTCACAAGCTATGTATAACCAATTGCACCAGCCTATTGATGTGAACAAATTTGAGAATTTTTTAGTTCAAATGGTCTGTGCATTTTAAATCTGGGAATCATGCTTGACATGGACAACTTCTTTTCACTGATAATACTCCATGATGCCTTTGTGATTTTGATTATGGCATGCATGTGCTTACATCGCAAAACATATTGTTGTGAGCCTTTGGTGTGAATCGTTGATTCCTGATTTGCCTGTGTGTTTGAATCTTCTCAAATTGAGCACAGTCAGTTACAATCACGGTGTTGAAAATAAATCTGGGAATGGTGTTCAAATTTGGTTCTCACCTTTTTGTCAATTTTCTTTCAACCCTAGAACCTATTTGATCATCATTCATTCCTAATCACTAGCTTGTTCTGAAATTGATAATGATGCACTGTGTTGAAAATAAGTTTAGTCTCCTGAACTTTTGATGGTAGTCTGCACTAAAATGTAATTGATTCTCTGTGTCCATGCATTTGAATGAATGTTGAAATCATTAAGCATATTTGTAAACATCATTGTGGGCACTATGGTTTCAAATAAATCTGGGAATTGTGTTCAAGTGTGCGTTTTGCCTTTTACCAATGTCTCTTTTCATTAAAACCTAATTCATTACATTGATTCTTGGTCATTAGCTTGTGTGAATGGATCATGACAAACTTTTGTAGATCACAAGCTTAGGGTCTTGAACATTTGATGCTGATTATGTGCTGAAATGTAAATGATTTTCCATATCCCTTACATATGAATGAATGGGTGAAAAGTATCAGTAATCAATTTGGTCTTTGCATGTGCTTGTTCAACCATGGAGGTTATGACTATATACTGCACTACAAGTGTTGCTCATCAGTCAATTTTGGTTCCTTGCTTGGTTCTATAGTTGATCTCATTGATAATGCTTGCACGCTTTATTGTTCACAATATGATATCAACCAAATCTGGGAATGCACATTGTCCCATGCTTAAGCCATAATCTGCTTTGTGAACTGTTGAACCTATGGTGTATTGGACTTTGGTTTTTGAATTTCAGGGTAAACAGGTCGATAAGGGCAAGCAGAAAGCTACCACAGGGACTGCAACCAGCAAAAGACCCCGCACAACTGACTTTGATGATGGTAGCTTTCAGTCGAAGGCACACCAGGAACGCTTCGACAAATGGTATTTTCCAAAGAAGATTATCCCTGAGCGGAGCATTGATTGGGAAGCACTGCCTGAAGACTCCCCCATCACGGAGGTTATCCTGCGCCGCCAGTGGCAAACACTGGTGAGCTTTGCTGAGCCAAGCTCCAGCTCCATCTTGAAGGAGTTTTTGGTGAATGTAGACATGCCCTCAGTGGCGCAACACCGTCGTAGCTGGGTTCAAGGTGTGGTTGTTCCCTTCGACCACGAATTTATAGAGAGTTTTCTTCAGACATCGTTTGACAGCCTCCGGCGCTGCGGATTCGTGAAGCAATATAACAGGATGCAACCACTCCCTTGCACGGGCGATATGCCTCCCCTAGCTGACGAGCTATGCCGAGGTATCACCGGTCAATTCTCCGCCTGGAAGATGAAGACCGGTCTAGATTACGTCCCGGAGAAGCTCAGACGCTTAGAGCTAAACCCCGAGTCCGACTTCTGGCATCTGTTCGTCAACTCCACCATTCTCCCGTCTTCCAATTTGACGGATGTGAATGTGGAGCGGGCTTGCTTACTCTATGTTCTGCAGAGAGATATCAACCTTGATATCTCTTATGCTCTATCAGACCGCATCCTGCACATGATTCAGGATGGCAGCCCCCACTCCCTCCTCGGCCACTCCTCGCTCATATCTCACCTATGCATGCACGCAGGGTTGGAAATCCCTGATGACGAGCCGAGGGATGTGAGGTTAGGGACTACGTTGACTCAGAGGCTCTATCAGGACTCCATGAAGCGTGCTCTTCAGGAGCAGCTCATTCGTGCTTTCGACCTCACACCTGAGGAGATGGCTGCCAGAAGCCCGCGGTACGGACCTCATGAAGGTCTAGAGGATCCCATGCCTGAGGTTCCCGTCTTCCCTCAGCAGCCAGCACCACCACCACCAGCAGCATCATCACCGCCACCGCAGGACACCCCTGCTGTGTCCAGCCAGACCCCTCACCGCGAGTCCATTCCTGGGGACTCAGCTACTTATCGGAGGATGCAACAGCAGTTAGACCAGCTGACCACCATCACCATGAGGATCTAGCAGCAGCTGGAGCACTAAACCACCACCACTCAAAGGATGCAGGAGCAGATGGACGACCAGACACGGATGATCACCGCACTGTGCCAGCATTTCTCTGTCGACCCTCACAGCCCTCCACCACAGCCTCCTCCCCTCGCTTTTGCCCTTCCATCACCAGCGAGGCAGCATTCACCATCATCATCCCCTGCAGCAGCTGACCCCGACACCATGGATGAGGATCAGCCTCACTGATTTTCCTCGCCATCTCTCTTTCTTTACTTTATGCTTTACTTTACTGTCTTTTTCCTTCTATGCATGAGTTGTTTCCTCTAATAACGTGTCATCTGCCATGTTTCCTAAACATATCACATTTCTGCCATGATTGAGTACGTGGTTTATGCATGAGTTGTTTCCTCTAATAACGTGTCATCTGCTTTGTGTTTTTATGCGTGTCATTTGCTGGGGACAGCAACTGTTTAAATCTGGGAATAGGGGCACGTTAATCGAGGAAACACGTGTTAGTTTTATGATTCTTTTTGTTAATCATGCGTCTTTTTGGGGAAACGTCTTATTTTGGTGAAATATGAACAGTAGGGCAGATACTTTTTGGTCAGATTCTTTTTGTGACAAATTTTCTTTTTGTGAAGCTATACATATAGTAACTACAATTGGTTTTGCGTCTAATTCTAACCTAACCATAGGTGTACATATTAGACATTTTTGCTAAAGGCATGCTTGTCCCGGATTTGGATTTGCTCAATCAGTTAGTTGTGAATTTGATTTTGGAAAGCATTGGTGATATGAATCATGACTTGATGTTGTATGAAACTTGAACTGAGTGTGTGAATGCTTGTATAGCTGAATTCAATTCGAAATGGAATGCATTGTTTGATTTGACATCACCATAAGTCTAGCTTGTACCACAGCCTGTGAGGTTTAGACTTAAACAGTTAATTTCTTCTAGAGCGACCTCACAGCAATAGAACTCTAGAACTTGCTCGGTTTCTCTCTGATGCATGCATGATTGATGTGATAAAGGCATTTTGTTCCGACAAGCTTGGGCCAAATAGCCTTCCTTACAATTATTTCCTTTGCTAACCCCTTTGAGCCTGGAACCTTCTTTTGTTTAATCACCTGGTAAATACATCAAACCACATTCATTACCTTACCTTGGTTGGGATTGAACTACTAATTGATCTGTGGTTTTGCAAGAAAAGAATACAAATATCAAGGTGAATATAAGAATAAAAAGGGATGAAAAACAAAGAATGGCATTCAATTAAGCCCGTTGACAAATGAAAGAAAAGAACTAGTAAGTTGAAAGAAAAGGAAGGAAGAAAAGAAAAGAAATTTGAAGGAAGTAATAGATTGAAAAGAGAAAGAGAAAAATTTCAAAAATTTAGTATGTTCAATCTCAATGATTGTTTAGTCACTTCCCAAATGCTCCTACCTGTAAACCAAGCCAAGTTACAACCTTTTTAAGACCTTTTGATCAGTTATGCATGTGTTGTGTTCTTTTTGTAGGAACTTGAGAATAAGATCAAGCCTATGGTAGTGCTAGGGCTGTGATGGATAGAGTGAATACCCAAACATTAGAGTGTTGAGTGAATTATAGCATCTGTGAGGGGTATTCAAGTTAGACTATTATGTGTGATAAATTTGAAAAGCTTTGTGTGAAGTTTTGAATTGGTTCAGTTATTTGTAGCATTTTAAACTCAAGGATTGTTTGTTCAATGCTGTTCTAGAGAATTGATCCATGCTTCCTACTTAAACTTTATTTATTGCTGAGGACAGCAATATCTAAATCTGGGAATTGTTTGATATGCACCTAGCGTATAAGGTTCCCTAGGCTTTTAGAAGTAAGAATTTGAACATTAAGCATTGATAATTGCCCAATTTATGTGAGATTATGCTGATATTGAAATTGCCAGGGAATCAATCAAATGTATCAAATTAAGGCAAGAATCAGCAGAGAAAACCAAGCTGTAAAGAAGAATCTGGCGCGACCAGCGCCATGAATGGCGCCACCAGCGCCAAGAACACTGGAAGCCAACGCCATCCGTGCCAAAGCCGCGCCATCAACTCTGGAACCTGGCACCATTAGCGCAGGATGGCGCCAAGAGCACCATTATCACTGTCATTTGGCGCCATGAGCGCCAAGTTGGCGCCATCAGTGCCATTCGTTCTGCAAGTTGGCGCCATCAGCGCCACAGGTCGACAGAAGCTCTGTAATTAAAGTTGTCAAGGGCAAAACAGGGACTTCACAAGCTGGGTTATAAATACAAAACCCTCAGCATTGAATGCAGACTTCTTGGAGGGAAACAACACAAAATAGGTTTTTAGAAAGCTTGTGTGCCTTAGCTAGGGTTTAAGAGAATTGGAGGCTTAAGTGGAGGCTCTTCTCCATCTTCTTCTCCTTGCACTTCAGCTGGGTATGCTATTTTTTGTAACACAGCCACCCACAATGAGGTTTGGCTAGTTTCATA
>QARZ01009746.1:0-11231 GCA_013407115.1 Glycine latifolia
TCAAAACACTTCTTGTCTTCTGATTCTTCTGACACTTGAATCTAACAATCTCCCCCTTTTTGATGTTTGAGCATGCCAAATACTTTATTAATGAAACATACTCCTTGATGTCCACGAGGAATTGTTGGTCCTGAAAAATTTCTCAGCTTTTGCAAAGATCAAGTGTTATCATATCTTTGATTCATAATAGATCACTCAATTTTGCATTTACTTTATTCATACTCCCCCTAAATGTAAGCAGTAAGCATTTGTCAATTTTATTCCTATGTTACTCCCCCTTGCTTATATATTAGATTACACATTTTCATATTTCTATCAATTTCATTTTTCATTTTCTACTCCCCCTATTTGGTATGTCAAATTCAAAAATAATAAGCATTTAAGAACACTCAATAGAAAAGAAAAAGATAGTACTTCATTAATCATAATATATTACCAAGTACAATATAGCATTATCATAAGAGAAACATAAACATAATCAAACTGAACCAAACAACTTAGGCAAAAAGCAAATCAAAGCAACCAAGCATCATAGACTAGTCCTAAGAACTTAAACTATTCTTTAGATTCATCTCTAAATATCTTGTCTTCCATGTTCTTCATTCTTGTCTTGAGTTCATCCAAAGAAGAATTAACTTCATCTCTATTTCATGATGTAAGGAAAACAAAGCATCCATCTTTTGAATCATAAGAGACTCAAATGGAGAGTATTGAGGCACAGATGGTGCAGGTTCTTCTTGGACATCTTCAGCTTCTCCAAGTTGTGGACCTTCTCCTTCCTCACCTTCTTCTTCAGCCAAGGGAATAGGTTGGCCAGCCATTTGCCATCCATAGGGTGTCTTGGTCATCCCTAGCTTTGTGAGGTGCTTTTCCTTGATTTGGCTATTGTTTGCACTTGTGTTGTCTACCACTTCATTTGACACATCAACTTGAAAGTAGTCAATAAAGCGCGAAACCAAAACAGCATATGGAAAAGGGTAGTTTACCAATCTTTTGGACTTTTGCATAATTTATTGAATGATATGAATCCAATTAAGTTGGATTTCATTCTTCAAAGCATAGACAATTTGAAGATCATCATCCGTAGCTTGAGCATGATTTGTCGAGCGAGGAGTAAGAATATAGGTTATTATGTAATGAATGAGCCTATCCTCATGAGTCATAGGTCCGGTGCTCAACCTAAGCCTTAAGTTCATGTGGGGATCAATAAGCATACCTCTATATGTTTCCATTTTGTTGTATCCATCAGCCTTGTAACGCCTCTCTTAACTCTCTCGTGCTTGATTGATTTTAGATAAAACCTTGTGTCTATTAAAATTAGACTAAATTTTTTTTTTCATGAAAATTCATTTTGCTTTGCTTACTGATTTTATGATTCGTAAGTAACATAAATGATCATCCTCACCACGATTCATTAAAATGAGAAGTATAATATAACAGTCCGGGTACAGTCATCCAAAATAAAATACAGACCACTACATTCATAGTTTCATACGAATTACATAGCTTCAAAAAGCAGCAACTTCAACTATATCATCCATACATCAAGCCAAAACACAACAAGCACAACATCCCAAGTTCTCCACTTCTCATCTTCTCACTGTTCCTCTGCTCGCCCAAGTAAATTGGGGTCATCACAGGTGTCAAAACCACAGACACAAAATATGGGTAAGTATTTAATAGACATGATTAGATAATTGACAGAAATTAAAATAACATCACAGACAAATAATTGATTTCTAGTAAATTATCTTTTGTAAAAGAGAAACAGATGCATAAAATGATGCATGATCTCTTTATTAAATGATGCATGTCTGAGATCTCAGAGGCCTAATAAAAGGTACCAAAATCAATATAATTTCACCCACTCCAGTGAAACCAGTCCCACCCACTCCAGTGAGACAGTCCCACCCACTCCAGTGAGACCTCCCTCCACTCTGAGGGGATAAAAGGTACCATAAAACAGTTCCACCCACTCCAGTGGAACAGTCCCACCCACTCCAGTGAGACCTCCCTCCGCTCCGAGGGGATAAATGCAAATGATGTATGTAATGGCTGGTTTTATTTTTCATTTATCTCTTTTATCATTTGTTTCAATTTTCATATCAACTCATTCCACCCACTCCAGTGGAATCATATCATATAGTTCCACCCACTCCAGTGGAACACAAAATAACCAGCAACTCACTTTTAAATCATCTTTATTACAGAATCTCAACAAAGCTCAACATCAAATGAATATCATACCGCTACTTCAATTTATATAGTTACATCAATACAATACAACAACTTATTTAAATACAGCAATCCAATAACATATACAGCAACTAAATAAAATACGTTACGGCAATTAAATACAATACGCTAATTTATAAAGTATGATACAGTTTCATAAATGTAATACAGTAACGTATTTACATACAACAATATAAATACAGCAACGTATTTACATACAACAATATAAATACAGCAACAGCAACCTACAACTTAACCAACATACAGCAACAACAGCATACAGAATTATTAATTTTCAGCAACAGAAATCCAAATACAACAACATTAAATCAATATACAACAACTAAATAAATTAATTTACAGCATCATAAAACAACATACAGCAACTTCAAGTTATAAAATTAATCTTACAGCACATAAGAGAATAACATACAGCGATCATTAATATACAACAACATAACATACAACAACATTTGGTTACAGAATTAATTTACAACAACATACTAAATTATCATACAGCAACCATTAAATTACAACATGAGTCTTACAGCAACAAGATTATTATGCAGCACTCATTAATTGTAAAATTAATATACAGCAACCTTAAATACAGTAATATACAGCCACATAATATACAACAACATAATTGTCCAACAGCAATTATTGTTATACAGACAGCAAATAAAAACAGACAGCAACTAATTTTATGCAACAGCACCTTATGAATTAATTCAATGTAAATACAGCAATCTACTATTAATTCCAGCCACCAAATAAATCAACCACCATCTAAATAAAATTTCTAACACTCTTAACAAATTAAATAACAACATACAGATATAAATAAATTAGTAGACAGCAACCCAACAACATACAGCTATAATTAAATGGGTGGACAGCAACCAAATAAAATACAGCTATGATTAAATCAATAGACAACAACCAACCAAAGTAAATTACAGCATACAGCAAGGCCTAAAATCTAATTGCTTACTTGCTTGTTAATCTAAATCAATTAGGTTGTAAAGTGATTAAATTTACTTGTTAAATTATGTCCTAGGCACCATCTTGCTTCTTTGTTACATTTTTACAAACACTTGGTGTTCTAAATTCTAATTTTTTTCCAAAATAAAGAAAGCTTCATCTAACTTTAAAGAATTAAAGATTAAATCATCCTATCAACTATCCAATCTATGTTTATTAAATAGCTTCCCATACCTTAGCTTTCCTTGTTTTGAAAATTTGCTATCTTATTCCCAAAAGCTTGGTCTTTCCACGTGAACCTCCAAGGATGTGGCTGTTTTGTTTTGCTTTGTTTTTAGGTGAGGAAATAAGTGAAAGAGAGGGGCTGAAGGTGGAGTGGCTGTCGTGCAAAAACCAGCCACCCTTTGGTCCCACCAAGCTTTTTATACATGTTGTTTTTCTTTGTTCAAGCAAAATATCTCCAAGCTTCATCATGCCTTGCCTTTTTGGTTGTTTCCTTTTGATTGGCTAAGGGTTTAGGACCTTACAAGTGTCCTAAATCATGAAAATTCCATTCCTTTCTATTTCCTCCTAGCTTGGTACGTGTGATAGCTTGTCCAAATTGCTTCCCTTTTCTTTCATTCAATCCGTGGAGTAGGCTTAAGTTTTGTAAATTTTTATTGCTTTGTTATGATTATATTACTTTCCAAATGGTTCAATCTCATGACTCCTTGCTTCTTGGCTGTCCACTTGTCCATGTTCTACACTTTTCTAAAGCTTTCTCTATTCTTCTTGGAGGTGCACGGTTAGCTTAGTCTTTTAGGGCCATTTGGATGCTAATTAAACTTATTTAGGTAGTTTAAAGCTTGTTTAGGTGAAATAACTTTTTGTTTAAAGAATTTTAATGCTTTGTTTCAATTAATATATATTTGCATAGAATTAAATTATGTCTTATGTTTTATGAAAGTCTAATTCTAAATATTTCCTTAGGAGTAAAATTCTAAGATTAATTAGAACATAGCTTAAGGTTTAGTGACATGTAATAAAATGTCACATAATTTCTTCTAATAGTTTTATCTATTTTTCTATTGGTCCATTTGGTTCTTAATTAATAAAATGTTTAGATCACCCATTAAATAATCCATTCCTACTACAATGAAGAGAATCTTCTCTAGATTGTGTTTTCCTTCCTTCTGTGTTTTTACATAGCTTAGATTTGCTTAAATTCAATTCTTTTTGAATTATCTTTCAAAATTTCTAATAATTTTATCTTATGGTTTTTCTTTGCAAATAACATCAATAATCTCTTGTCTAACTTTGTTCTGTATCTTATTAGACTTCCAGAACTTTACTAGAACTTATATGACCTTATCAGAGCTATAGGGATATATTGGTCATTTGAGCAATTGTTCAGGGCATTTTGGTCTTTTACCCTTGGGACCTAAATGTCATTTGAAATTATCCAAGGATATTTTGGTAATTTCTCTTAGTAAATATCTTACTAAAAGATCTAGGGATACATTAGTCTTTTCCAAGATTGTTTAGGGCAAAATTGTCATTTTCTTTCTAGGGACATAAACGTCATTTCTGAAATTGTTCAGGGGCGTTCTTGTCATTTTGCCCTAAATTTTCTACTGCCTTTCATTAACATTTTACTCATAGTAATTGTCTATAACTCTTAAATTTTTGGGGTGTTACAAGCCTCTTCATCAATCCTCCTTTCACCATTGAAAGAAATTCCAGCCACTTCTTGCCATATTTCCGGTGTAATTTCCATTGCTACACCATTGACTTGTGAGAGGATGGTTCCATGCATAGTAATCTTTGAGCAAGTGTAAAATACTTTCACCAAATCAGGATAGAAAGTTCCTTGCATTTCTACAAATTTTGTCAACCCTTGTTGTATGAGGAGTTGAGGAAATTGAAAACCTGCACCCATGAACCAGCCTAAGCTTAGAAACTTTGGGGGACAAATGAGTTTAGTGGCATTGAACTGGATATAATTCATTCTATCAGCCTCATTTGTGAACCAATGGTCAATTCTATTGGTTGTAGGGTTTGAGGATTGGCCTTGGGCTTGAGCTTTTCTTTTGGAAGTTTTGACTCTTTTAGAGGTAGACATATTTCAGAGGGTAGTGATTCACAAATTTGGAAGAGGAAAGGAATAGGTTTCTGAATTTGGAAAGTGAAACTCAGAAGTAGAATAGAGAAATAGAATAGAAGAGGTGTTGGTGTGCTTTTCTCAAGTGCTAGAATTCTCTATTTATAGGCAAATTCACCAAGTGAGTGGCTTTAATTCAAGGAATATAACTGTTATACTCCATAACTGCACTTTAATGGGATTTGATGGCTAATAATCGTGCTTGATAGCAGTTGGGCAGTTTCAAAACTGTTAGATTTTTGCAATAACAATCACAATAATCGATTAATTCGTTGTGTAATCAATTATTTTATTCAAATTTTCAATTTTCTGAATATCAGTAATCGATTAAAATACAGAGTAATCGATTACACAAGCACAGATTTTGTTTAGAAGAAGCAATGTAATCAATTATAGTTGGGACGTAATCGATTATATCAGTATGAACAACAATTCTCAGACATAGATGAACAAAATAATCGATTAATTCGATGAAGTAATCGATTATTACAGCTTTGATTAAAATTTTTCCAAGTTACAGAGGTTTAAGTAATCGATTAAAGGCTCGTTTTAATCGATTATTTCACTAGAAAACAGCTTTCTTTTGAGCTCGAGTAAGGAATAATCGATTAAACCGATATGGTAATCGATTACAACAGCTTGTATCAGTTATTTAGAAGCACCAGATAGGAGAAATAATCGATTAGCTTTTTATGGTAATCGATTACTGCAGGCTTTCATCATTTTATAACAGCTTAATGCAGCAAAGAGCAATATGGAATCATTCACTAATTTGATTGATATGTGGCAAGCAATTTTTGCATCATTCAATCACACAATAAACAGCATGATAATCTATTTCAACATACACTAGATTCATCCAAGATACCAAGCATATTTCTCAATGTAAAGAATCTATCTCTATCCAAAGGCTTTGTGAAAATATCAGCTAGTTGTTTATTGCTTTCTACAAATTCAATTTTTATGTTACCTTTCTGAACATGATCTCTGATAAAATGGTGCCTGATTTCAATGTGCTTTGTTCTAGAATGCATGATTGGATTCTTTGAGATGTTTATTGCACTAGTGTTATCACACATGAGAGGAATTTGTTGAAGCTTTATACCAAAATCATGGAGCTGCTGTTTTAGCCATAAGCTTTGTGCACAACAACTTCCTGCTGATATATATTCTGCCTCAGCTGTTGACAATGCTACACATGATTGTTTTTTGCAATGCCAAGAGATTAAGGAGCTTCCCAAAAAATGACAAGTTCCACTTGTGCTTTTTCGATCCAATTTGCATCCTGCGAAATCAGAATCAGAAAATCCAATTAAGCTAATATTTGTACCTTTTGGATACCAAAGTCCCACTTTTGGTGTAGCCTTTAGGTACTTGAAGATTCTTTTCACTGTTGTTAAGTGAGATTCTTTAGGATTTGCTTGATATCTAGCACATAGACAAGTACTAAGCATAATATCTGGTCTGCTTGCTGTGAGATAAAGTAATGATCCTATCATTCCTCTATATTTGGATTCTTCTACACTTTTCCCACTTTCATCTGAATCTAAGTATGTAGATGTAGCCATTGGTGTAGCTGCTGCCTTGCAATTTTCTAAGTCAAATTTCTTTAGCATTTCAATACAATACTTTGATTGACTAACAAATGTTCCACTTCTCAATTGTTTGACCTGCAATCCTAAAAAGAATATGAGTTCTCCCATCATAGACATCTCAAATTCATTCTGCATATTTGCTGAAAATTTCTTGCACAAAGAATGGTTAGTAGAACCAAAGATGATATCATCAACATAAATTTGAACTATTAGGAAATCTTTATCTTTTCTTTTGATGAACAATGTCTTATCAACTTCTCCTCTTGTAAATGATTGATCAAGCAAAAACTTACTCAACCTCTAGTACCAAGATCTTGGAGCTTGTTTCAGTCCATATAACGCTTTTCTCAACCTATACACATGGTTAGGATATTGATGATCTACAAAACCTGGAGGTTGGTCAACATATATTTCTTCATCAATAAATCCATTGAGAAATGCACTTTTAACATCCATTTGAAACAATTTAAAATCTAATATACATGCATATGCAAGAAGTAGTCTAATTGCTTCTAATCTAGCAACCGGAGCATAAGTCTCATCATAATCAATGCCTTCCTCTTGGTTGTAACCTTTAGCAACCAATCTAGCCTTGTTCCTTATTATGATACTACTTTCATCCAACTTGTTGCTAAACACTCATTTAGTGCCAATAGGTGTGTGAGTGGATGGTCTAGGTACTAATTCCCAAACATTATTTCTTTTAAATTGATTTAGTTCTTCATGCATTGCATTTAACCAATGTTCATCTAAAAGTGCTTGTTCAATGTTAGAAGGTTCTATTTGTGAAACAAAAGCCATTGAACAACAAAGATTTCTTAAGGAAGATCTAGTAGACACTCCCTTTGATACTTCACCGATGATGTTATCTAATGATAGGTCTCTTGTGGTTCTCCAATTCTTGTGCATTGGTGTAGTTGTTTCTTCATTCAGTTCTGGTTGAGATTCATCTTCCTCTTGCTTGTTCTCTTGAATTGATTGCAGTCTTTCTTCATTATTAACTGTATCATTGTCACTTAAAGCTTCTTCCAAAGAAGGGTTAGTTTCATCACAAACAATATGCACAGATTCTTCAATACACATAGTTCTTTTATTAAAAACTCTATAAGCCTTACTTTGCAAGGAATACCCTAGAAAGATAGCTTCATCAGCTTTTGAGTCAAATTTACCAAGGTTATCTTTTCCATTATTTAATACAAAGCACTTGCAACCAAATGTTCTAAAGTGAGATATGTTTGGCTTTCTTTCTTTATAGATTTCATAAGGAGTTTTCTTTAAAAGAGGCCTTATGAGAATTCTATTTAAGGTATAGCAAACGGTACTCACCGCATTGAACTAAAAATGCTTTGGTAACTTTGTTTCATTTAGTAGAGTTCTTGCACCTTCTTCTAGTGATCTATTTTTCCTCTCCACAACACCATTTTGTTGAGGTGTTCTTGGAGCTGAAAAATTATGGTTAATTCCAAATTCTTCACAAAATTTTTCAAAATACTCATTTTGGAATTCACCTCCATGGTCACTCCTAATTGAAACAATGTTACTTCCTTTTTCATTTTGAATAACTTTGGCAAGTTTACTAAAAGCTGTGAAAGCTTGGCTTTTAGTTTTAATGAATAGAGTCCATGTGTATCTAGAGTAATCATCTACTATTACAAGTCCATAATAGTTTCCCCCAATGCTCATAGTTCTAGATGGTCCAAATAGATCCATGTGTAGCAACTCAAGAGGTCTAGAAGTAGAAATTATATTTTTACTTTGAAAAGAGTTTTTAGTTTGTTTACCTCTTTGACAAGCCTCACACAATCTATCTTTCTCAAACTTGAGTTTGGGTAAACCTATTACTAGATCTTTCCTTACTAGTTTATTGAGATGATGCATGTTTATGTGTGAAGTTCTCCTATGCCATAGCCATGATTCATTCACTTTACTCATCAAGCAATTTGTTTTATGTATGAATGCATGATCAATGGATAAAATGTAAATGTTACCCTTCCTTTGGCCTACATGTGCAATCCTTCCTGTTTTTCCTTCATGAATTAAACAAGTTTCATTGTTGAAGTTGACGTTGAAGCCTTTGTCACATAATTGGCTAATGCTAAGAAGATTATGCTTTAGCCCATCAACATATAACACATCTTTTGATTTTTGTTTCTTTGCTGTCTCCAATGTCTCCTTGTCCAATGATTCTGCCCTTGTTGTTATCTCCATAAGTCACATATCCACCTTCTTTGAGTGTTACATTTGTAAGCATGGATATGTCTCCGGTCATGTGTCTTGAGCAACCACTATCTAGATACCACAATGTTGATCTAGCTCTAAGACACATCTGTACAAATCAAATTAAGAAGAGATGAATGGTACCCATTTCATGTTGGGTCCAAAGGGGTTAGTTTCCTTTTCTCTTTTCTTAATCCATACACAATCACCATTAGGAACATAAAATCTTCTAGCATAACATTTATATGAAGTGTGACCTCTCATCATACAATAATTGCAAGTAGGAGATTTAAATGATTTAGCATAAGCAAATTTATGAAAAACATTTTGATGATTGTTATACATATGATATTTATGTCTTGGAGGTACAAAAACAGTTTTGCCTTTGTTCTTAGAACCATGTTTATAACCCAAGCCATAAGTATCACCTGCATGTTTTCGAACACTTAGCAATTCATCAAGGTTACATTTGCCTCTATAGAATTTTCTTAACAAATCAAGTAAATCACTAATTTCAGTTTGCAAACTCAAATTTTCTTTTTCTTTGCTCAGCTTATAATCATCAAATTCCTTATGCAATTCATTGTATTTATCAACATTAAAGATGGCTAAGGTGCATGTACAACCATTCAACTTGTAACTTGAAAGAAGTTTATTAATTTCTTCATTCAATTTACAATTTGCTTCTTGCAATTCTGCAAGTTTGGATATATGCCACCTTAAGTCACCTTTAAGTTTGTTATTAGCCTTTGCTAAGTTTTGTGCTTCATTATACATTTCATGAAAAGCATCAATTGCATTGCCATAATCAGAATATACCTCAGATTCTGTATTTGAGCCTCATCTTCCTCATCTAGAAGATCATCATTCTCATCATTAACTATAGAGGTTAGGCACATGTTAGCTTCTTCATTTTCAGTAGAGGATTCTGAAGTTGTTGAGTCATTTTCTTCCCAAGCAATATATGCTTTTCTTGGTTTTCCTTCTTTCTTAGCTTTGTTGTTCCCTTGTTGCTTTTTCAAGAAGATTGAGCATTCGGATTTAATGTGGCCTGGTTTTCCACATTCAAAGCATGTGAAGTTGCTATCACTTTTGTTCTTGCTGTTATTGTTGTTGTTCATTGAGTTTCTAGAGAATCTCTTGCCCTTGTTGCTCCTTAGAAATTTGCTGAACTTCTTTGCTATTAAGTTCACATTTTCTTCATCTTCCTCATCACTTGATTCTTCTTCTTTTTCAGATTTAGGTGCTGCAGCCTTAAGAGCAATCCCTTTGCTTTTCTTTTCTGCATCTTCAACACACATTAGTTGAGATAATTCTAATTCATATTCAAGCAACTTACCAAAGAGTGCAGCCATTGACATTTTGGATAGATCCTTGGATTCTTTAATTGCTGTCACTTTTGATTGCCAAGCTCTAGTTAAACACTTCAGAATTTTGATGTTAAGTTCTTCCACATCAAAGGTTTTTCCAAGTCCTAATAGATGATTGACAATGTGTGTGAATCTTGTTTGGAGTTGGGAAATGCTTTCATTGGTGTTCATCTTAAACATCTCATATTCATGGATCAAAGAATGCTTCCTTGATCTTCTAACATCATCCGTTCCTTCATGTGTTACCTCAAGTAATTCCCACATTTCCTTGGCACTCTTGCACCTAACCGTCCTGAAAAATTCATCGGAAGATAAAGCAGAAGTTATCATATTTTTAGCTTTGAAATCATATTGAGTTAATTTCTTTTCTATTTCAGACATTTCATCCCATTCCTTTGGTATTGTTTTGCCATCAACAACTTTGGTAGAAATGTATGGACCTTTCTCAATACAATTCCATGCACCCGGGTCATTTGATTGGATAAAGATTTGCATACGGTTTTTCCAAAAACTAAAATGTTCTCCTTCAAATAAAGGTGGTCTATTCAAAGATGCACCCTCCTTGAATGTTATTTGATTAGCATTCATTGTCAGATTTTGAAAAAGATCATGAGCAAATTACAAGAACCAGCTCTTGATACCAATTGAAAATACAATGAATACCTAATCCAATAAACCAAGAGGGGGGGT
>QARZ01009832.1:0-10185 GCA_013407115.1 Glycine latifolia
GGAAGAAAGGAGAAAAGGAAGAGGTTAAGGTATGCAGAGTAACAAACACCTCAATCTTGCCTCCTACTTGTTCTTTTTGCTCCTTCTTGATCTTCAATCTTTGATTTCTTGATTTCTGCCTTCTTGCTCTATTTTTCCAGTGTCTAGTGATGCCTCCATGCATCCTATTCGTGTTATATTTATATCTGAACTCTAAAACCCTAAAATCCCATCAATTTTATGTTATCTTTAAGCTAATTCAGAATTCCCGCACTCGCCCACGCGACTGGCGCGAGTCTGGCGCGAGTAGCGCCAAGCTCCAGTATCTCTGGCGCGATCAGCGCGAGGTTGGCACGACTGGCGCAAGACTCTAGTGTTTCTGGCGCGATCAGCGTGGCCATGGCGCGGTTAGCGCGAGATCCCAGCTTCAATTGGCTCTTTCTTTTGCTTCTTTTCTTGCTTTTCTTGACCTTAAACATTAAAATAGCATAGAATCACTGATAAACATAAAACTAATGACTTTTACACTTATTCTATCATTTATTCCTTATATTCTTTCTATTTTCTTAATAAACCTAACCTAAAAACTATATATGCTAACAGCATATCAAATAATTCCCAGATTTAGATATTGCTGTCCCTAGCAATAAAGTAAAATAAAACTTAATTATAATGGACATTATATTCAATAGTCAAGCATATCATCACATACACAATCTCAGAACTATTCTGTTTAAATGCAATTGAATGTCATGTGAAAATGTCAAGAATACTCTTCAAGTCTATCAATCATAGAATCTCAACTTGATCACCCCTCACTGGAGATATAAATCACTCATCACTCAAGTGTTTTGGGTAATTATAATCTCTCAGTTCCTGCAAAGTTGTAATACTACCATAGGCTTGACTATATTCTCAAATTCCTAAAATTAAGAAATATAATAAATGCAGAGTTAATCAAAAGGTCTTTTCAAGGTTGTAACTTGGCCTGGCTTCAGGTAGGAAGAATTTGGATAGTAGCTAGTCATTGAGATTGGATTTTGTTAGAATTATTCAAGTCTACTTAGCTAGAATTGTTACTTTCCCAGCTAGACTTTTTACTAGAATTGATTTTTCCAGATCTTTTCTGTTGATACTTCATCCTTAAACAAGAATTGTCTTTTTAGGTAACATCTTTCTTCTTTCCTTTTTCTATGGACATTCATCTTTCTATATTTTTCATATCTAGTAGACTTGATTCTAACTCTCCTTCTTCCAATCTCACTCAAGGTGGTCAAGGATAAGTTTTAAGTTTCAGGTGAATGAATAGAAAAGGCATAAGCTCAAAGAGGTTTAACAATGGAAAAATTATTAAGGGAGGGTATTTTGGCTCTAGCTTAAAGAATAAATTGCCTTTATCCTATCAACCCTGCAATTATTTTAGAGAAACAAGTCAAGTTCTAGAGTATTATTCACAATGAGGTCACTCTGAAAAAATAATATACTGTATAGGCTCAATTCTCACAAGCTATGGTGTCAAGCTAAGTTCATTTGATTTCCTATCAAGCATCTACTCTTTTCATCATGTGCTTCAATCACAAAAACTGAAATAATTCTATTCAAGTAATATGCAATTCTATACTCTACCTATCTCATATATCATTCCAAAACAATCATCATTAATTTCACTTATCACTATATTAGCAATTAAATAATCTGAAAATTATTCAAAGCTCTTAACATTTTATTCATCTATTTTTAAAGGGAATTCCTAACTTATTATCAACCCATTTTCTAGACTTATCCTCTAACATCATCTCATCCAAATTTTCTAATTAATCTGAATCCTATATGATTCCCTAAATTCTGTTAGATATCAACTATGATTTTTTCAAAATAATGCAGAATGCATTCCCATTCCCAGATTTTAGACATTGCTGTCCCCAGCAATCACTTTTTCTATTCAAGGGAAAACACATTTCTGCAAAAGAAAGAAAAAAATCATCTTGATGTATAACATCCATCCAACAGAATTGTTTTAGTTAAAACCAATTTAAGCAAATTCAACCATGTCCAAAATAAAAACAACTAAATTGTGTCAAACAAAATGAAATTAAAGTACAGAACCATAAAGCAAATAAAATGATTGTCCTTTAAATTGTAATGTTACTCCTAATCCTCCATAGTATCATCAGCAGCAGCTGATGGCTGTGAAGGTTCAGGAGAAACCCTTGGTATTGCTGAATCATGCGGTTGGTAAGGGTTGAATTCAATGGAGAAATGTCTGAACAGGTCTTCCATCATCCTGTTTTGATGCTCCAAAAGTCTGTTTTGGGCTCTCAAGTCAGAATGAATCTGCTGGTAGCTTGGAGTATCCTCATAGATCAATTCATGACGTGGCCTTCCAGTGACAGTAGATGACGATGCTCGTGGTGGTGGCACTGCTCTAACTTCAGGTTGAGGAATATCCGCACGCGGACTCCTCTCAGCAATTTCCTCAGGTGATAATTTTGAGGCTCGGATTAATTGTTCCTGCCACTGAGTCTCTACTGCAGCCAGATATGTCTTGTGTGTCATGACAGATGCATTTTTTACATCCATGGTTTCCTCATTAGGAATCTCTAAACCTGCTTTCATACAAAGCTGAGAAATTAGGGAAGAATGAGCAAGAAGAGACTTACTGCTACCATCATGTATCATATGCAATATCCTATCAGATAGGATACTTGCAATATCTAAATTATCATCTCCTAGCAGCACATGTAGAAGGATGGCCCTCTCAACATTCACATCTGTAAGATTAATGGATGGAATAATGGTGTGATTGTTGAATTGGTGCCAAAATTCTGCCTCTCCAGTCAAGTCTTGCTTCCTTAACTTTTCAGGAACATAGTCCATTCCTAACTTGGTCTTCCATGTGGTATACAGCCCTGTAATACCTCTTCTTATCTCATCTGCAATCTGAGGCATGTCATCTCTAAATATATTTTTGCTGCTAACAGGCTGCATCTTATAAAAATTTGTCCTAAAGGCACAAGCTTGAAATGGATAATATGCAGTAGTTAAAAATTCCTCAATAGTGTTATGATTAAATGGAACCTCTACTCCTTGAACCCAGCTGACTCTGTCTCTGTCTACATTTTCTTTATTGACATTGGCCAAGAACTCTTTTAAAATGGCACTGGAACTTGGTTCAGGAAAGCTAACCAAAGTCTGCCACTCCCTTCTGTTAATTACCTCCAAGATTGGTGAATCTTCAGGAAAGAATTCCCAATCTATCATCTTCTCCGGAATGACTTTCTTCGGAGCATACCAGTTCTCGTACCTCTGCTGACATTCAATTGTTCTGAATCTAAACTCATCAAATTCAGTAGTTCTGGCTTTCTTGCTGCCAGATGCAGCACCCTTCCTCTTTTCCTTCTCTACTTGCTTACCCTGAAACTCAGAAATTTTCCATAACTATATGCAATAATTCCCAGAGTGCTTGCAATCATATCTCAAATATTTCTTAATTTCAGATTAAAAACAGAGATTAACATCATATAGAATTAGCATATATTTGACAATCAATCCCCAAATAAATCCTTCATAATAATTCCCAGATTTATTTGGTACTATATAAATCAATGATGAATTTAGAAAATAGACCAAGCATTCTCTCATTGTTGTGAGTGGAAATAAAATCCTTAACTATTAAGAAACAACATCTTAAAATAATTAACAACCATTCCCAGATTTTATTTCCCACTCAAGTTCGGATTAGCAATTGTTTGATATTTCAGACACAACTCTAATCTACTCATTTTTAAAATAATAGCATGCATATAATATTAAGGATTGACAAAGATTTTCAAAGAATTGCACATTCCTCACTTCATTTTATAGCAATTCATGGATATGCAGCTGGCGCGGATGGTGCCAGTCCTCGCGCTAATCGCGTGGGCTGCATATCATGAACATTCATCAATTACCAGGTGGCGCGGATGGCGCCAGACCTCACGCGAATAGCGCGGACTGCAAAACCTGGATATGCAGACTGTTCCTCACATTCTTGCCTAAACTTCTATCAATCAATCTCAGCAATATTCCTACCCACATGCCTTCTAATGTAACTATTAAAGATTAAATAATACAAAGATCAAGAATGAAAATGTGTGCCTTATCCTTGGCCATTTGAAAACTCAGGACTTTGAAAGAAAATCACAATGTGCTTATAGAAAACACGAATGAAGCTTCCAAAATATTCTCTCAGAAGTATTATGCAATGGTATGTGAATAAGGGAAGTGAGGCTTTGTATTTATAAGCTTTAGAATGGTAAGATTTATGGTGGTTATGAATGTGGAGGCAGTTTCTTGCAGTTAGAATGCTTGAACGTTGCTAAATGGAACTGCCAAATCGTGACTGCTGAGTTAAAGATAAAAGTTATCTTTAGGGTTAAGTTATTTTTCAAATTTTAAAAGGCATTTGCGAGTTTTCACGCGACTCGCGCCACATTCCAGTGTAGTTGACACGATCCGCGCCAATCTGGCGCGATCAGCGCCAGTTGTTGAATTTGCTTTTTCAATTTTTTCTAATTTTATAACCTACTTCTACCTAAAACTTCTGAAAAATGAAAAATAAAAATATAAAATTTACTTTCAACTAAAATCTATTTAACTAAGAATGAACAAAATATTAAAACAATAAAATTTCTTGGATTGCCTTCCAAGTAGCGCTTTATTTAACGTCATATAGCTTGACGCATCAAACCTTTAATCCTCAGGTGAATTTAGTGGAATAGAGACAGTGTGTCTTTCCACTTTACCTCCATAATAATGCTTCAATCGACATCCATTTACCTTGAAAGATCGGTAACTGTCCAATGGAGAAATTCCTATTGTTCCATATGGGTAAACTTCACGCACCATGAATGGACCAGACCAACGAGACTTCAATTTCCCCGGAAACAATCTTAAACGAGAATTATAAAGCAATACCTGTTGTCCAGGCTCGAATTTTTTCAGACGGATCTTATTGTCATGCCATTTCTATGTCTTTTCCTTATATAGTCTAGCATTCTCATAAGCATTTAATCTGAACTCATCAAGCTCATTCAATTGCAATAATCTCTTATCGTTAGCTTTAGACAATTCAAAATTAAGAAACTTAGTGGCCCAAATAGCCTTATGTTCTAATTCGACAGGAAGATGACAAGACTTACCATATAACATCTGAAACGGCGACATACCTATTGGGGTCTTGAAAGCTGTTCTGTATGCCCAAAGCGCATCATCGAGCTTCTTTGCCCAATCTTTCCTAGAACTTCCAACAGTCTTCTCCAAAATTCGCTTTAATTCTCTATTAGAAATTTCAACCTGTCCACTGGTTTGTGGATGATAAGGTGTAGCCACTCTATGGGTAACTCCATATTTTGCAATCAAATTTGAGAATTGTTTGTTGCAAAAATGGGTACCTCCATCACTTATGATTGCTCTTGGCACTCCAAAGCGAGCGAATATATTCTTTCTCAAGAAATCAACAACTACTTTTGCATCATTAGTAGGTAAAGCAACCGCTTCTACCCATTTAGAAACATAATCTACTGCTACTAAGATATATTAGTTAGAATGTGACTTGAGAAATGGTCCCATAAAATCAATTCCCCATACATCAAACAACTCTATCTCTAATATATTATTAAGAGGCATCTCATCTCTTCGAGATATATTACCGGTTCGTTGACAACTATCACATTTTTCTACATAATCTCTTGCATCTTTGAAAAGTGTAGGCCAATAATATCCACATTGCAACGCTTTCTCTGCTGTCCTATTTCCTCTAAAATGTCCTCCATAATCTGAAGAATGACAATGCCAAAGAATCTTTGGCACTTCTGGGCTAGCTACACATCTGCGGATAACACCATCAGTGCATCTAAAATAAAGGAAAGGGTTATCCCAAACATACCTCTTTGCATCATGAAGGAATCTTTTCTTCTGCTGCCAATTAAGACCTCCAGGTAAGATACCTACAGATTTAAAATTAGCCATATCGGCAAACCAAGGACCCATATCAATTACCATCATTACTTTCTCATCAGGAAAACATTCGTTAATAAATATTTCTGGTCCATCTTGTAACTCCTTCTCCTGAATCCTTGAAAGATGATCAGCTACTTTGTTTTCTACTCCAACTTTGTCCTTGATTTCCAAATCAAATTCCTGAAACAAGAGCATCCAACGCAATAGTCTCGGTTTTGCATCCTGTTTAGTCATCAAATACTTAAGAGCAACATGATCAGTGTAAATAATAACTTTAGATCCTATCAAATAAGATCTAAATTTATCTAAAGCATAAACTATAGCTAGTATTTCTTTTTCAGTAGTTGCATAGTTAATCTGTGCTTCATTTAAAACCTTACTAGCATAATATATAACATGCAATAACTTATTTTTCCTTTGACCAAGAACAGCACCAATGGCATATGCACTTGCATCACACATTAATTCAAAAGGTAAATTCCAATCAGGTGATGTTAAAATGGGTGCAGTAGTAAGTTTTTCTTTTAATATATTAAATGCATTAAGGCAAACTTCATCAAAATTAAAATCACTCTCTTTAGTTAAAAGTTGACTAAAAGGTTTAGCAATTTTAGAAACGTCTTTAATGAACCTCCTATAAAAACCTGCGTGACCTAAAAACTTTTTACCCCAGTAGCATTAACTGGAGGAGGAAGTTTTTCAATCAACATCAATTTAGCTTTATCAACTTCTATTCCTTTTTTAGAAATTTTGTGACCTAAAACAATACCTTCACGACCCATAAAATGACATTTTTCCCAATTCAAAACAAGGTTTGTTTCTTGACACCTTTTTAAAACTCTAGATAAATTAAGTAGACATGATTCAAAATTAGATCCAAAAACAGAAAAATCATCCATAAAAACCTCTAAGCATTTTTCCACCATATTTGAAAAAATAGAAAGCATACACCTTTGAAATGTCGCTGGTGCATTGCAAAGGCCAAATGGCATTCTCCTGTATGCAAAGACTCCAAATGGGCATGTGAAAGCAGTCTTCTCTTGATCTTCAAGTGCTACTGGAATTTGGTTATAGCCGGAATATCCACCAAGAAAACAATAATAATCATGACCAGCTAACCTTTCCAGCATCTGATCAATGAATGAGAGCGAAAAGTGATCATTCCTAGTCGCATCATTGAGTCTTCGATAGTCTACACACATCCTCCAACCAGTGATAGTTCTAGTGGGAATCAATTCATTGTTGTTATTTTGAATTACAATCATCCCACCTTTCTTAGGAACTGTTTGAATCGGATTCACCCATGCAGTGTCTGATATCGGATAAATCATTCCGGCATCTAATAATTTAACTACTTTTTTTCTTACCACTTCTTTCATAGTAGGATTCAATCTCCTTTGAGGTTGTCGCACAGGCTTCATGTCATCCTCCATCAAAATCTTGTGGGTACAGAAAGAAGGGTTAATTCCTTTTAAGTCAGATATGGACCATCCAATTGCGGTCTTATGCTCCTTAAGAACCTTTAACAACTTCTCTTCTTCTTCTAAATTCAGCTCTTTATTGATGATAACTGGATATTTCTCATTCTCTTCTAAGTATGCATACTTCAAATTATTAAGTAACTCCTTGAGCTCCATCTTTGGAGTTTCTTTCACATTATCAGTTTCTTTCTTCTCTAACACTTCCATAATTGTCTCTACTTCCTCTGATGTTTCATCTGTACCTAATACTTCAAGCTCCTCCTGTAACTTTTGGTCATCTGTTTTATCTGTGTAAATCAATGTATCTAAAATATCCAATCTAAAACAATCATGTTTGCCAATAGGATGTTTCATTACATCAAAAACATTAAAAACAACAGATTCATTATCCATTCTAAGCTCTAATTTTCCTTGTTCTATATCAATTAATGCTCTAGCAGTAGCTAAAAATGATCTACCTAATAACAAAGGTATTTCACTCTCACCTTCCATATCTAAAACAAAAAAATTTGCAGGAAAAATAAATTTATCAGCTTTTACCAAAACATCTTCAATAACTCCAGTTGGCTTTCTCATGGAACGATCTGCAAGCTGTAATGAAACTCTGGTAGGCTTTAGCTCGGTAATTCCTAATGACTTGCATAAGGATAATGGCATCAAGTTTATGCTAGCTCCTAGATCACATAATGCTCTTCCTACATCAACATTACCTATAGCAATAGGAATGTTAAAACTTCCTGGATCCTTCCTCTTTGGTGGAAGCTTCCTCTGGATAATTACGCTGCACTCCTCAGTAAGTGCTATTGTTTCACATTCCTGCAATTTATGCTTCCTAGACAATAATTCTTTCATAAACTTTGCATAGTTAGGCATATTAGCTAAAGCTTCAATAAATGGAATGTTAATGTGTAATTTTTTAAACATATCTAGAAATTTTGCATACTGTTGCCTCTGAGCTTGTTGCTTCAACCTCATAGGATATGGTGGTTTTTCAAAACGAGAGAAATCCCATTGTTTCTTCTCTGGCTGAATTGAAGACTCTTTAACTACCTGTTGTTCAGGAACTGGAGTGGTCTTCTCTTCAACTTCTCTCTAATTCACATCGAACTTTTCTGGAGACTTGGTGGCAAGTCCACTTCTGGTTGTGACTGCATTTGCTTGCTCCCTTGGATATACAACAGTGTCACTAGGAAATTGTCCTTGAGACCTCTCAGTCAATTGCTTAGCCAACTGACCAATTTGATTTTCAAGATTTCTGATAGAAGCATCTTGATTTTTATGATGAGCTCGAGTTTCACTAATGAATGCATTAGTCTCTTTGATAAAAGAATTAGTAACCTGAATGTGTTCAGTGGTAGTCTTGGACAACTGCAACATAGCTTTCTCTAATTCTGATGGCTCCTTAGATGGAATGGGTGGAGGTTGCAGATAACTGTTGGATTTGTAATCCAAACCTCCTCCTTGAATTCTTCTTTGAAAATTATTATTACCTGGAGCATAATTTGAATTCCTCTGAAAGTTTGACTGATTTCTCTGATCATACCATACTCCATTAACTTGCACTGGATCAGCTCCCACTAAAGTAGGACACTCATTGGATTCATGCTCTCCTTGGCAATATTCACAAGTAGGTAGCTGTGATCTAATAGTTGAACCTTGGGCTACTGAACCTTGCATTCTGTCAATCTTCTCATTCAATCTTAATAATTGCTGTGACAAAAGTTTTTGTTCAGCTAACATTGCATCACTGCTTCCTAATTGGATAACTTCCCTCTTTGGTTGAACTTTGACACTCTCATTTTCATTGCGAGCTAATGAATCAATTAATTCATATGTCTGAGTAGCTGTCTTCGATCTAATTGAACCTCCAGCTGCTACATTCACTATAAGTCTTGATTCTGGAGTCATCCCATTAAAGAATATGCATACCTTTCTTCCTACAGTCATATCATACTGTGGACACTTCCTGATCAATTCTTGGAACCTATTCCAAGCTGCACATAAACTTTCTCTCTCGTTCTGAGTGAAATTGGTGATCTCGTTCACCAACCTATTATATTTCTCCATAGAAAAATATTGAGAGAAAAATTTAGTAACCAAGTCTTCCCACGTACTAATGATGTTTGGAGTTTGTCTATCTAACCAACGAAGTGCTCTTCCCTTAACAGCAAAAGGAAATAGTCTTAACCTCACAGCATCATCTGATACTCCTTGGTGTCTGATTGTACCGCAGATCCTCAAAAATCTGTCAATGAAATTGTGTGGATCTTCATCGTCCTCACCACCAAATTGACTTCTCTCCACCAAAGTAATTAATGATGGATTGATATCAAATTTGTTAGCCTCAATTGGTGGTCGGACTATACTAGGATTGGGTCTTGTGAATAATGGAGCAAGAATATCTTCCATTAATTCTTCTCCTTGCACTGGTGGTCTTTCAGCCATCCTTGGTTCTAATTCGCTGTTTGATTAGATTTTTCTGTCTCTCGTCTTTGCTTGGCTAGTCTTCTATTTCTTCTCACAGTCTTTTCTATTTCAGGGTCAAACTGTAGATCTTCAGATCCAACTAAACCTCGCATAAACTAGAGAAATAGATCAGTAAAACAAAAAATCCAATATTAAAAAAAAAATTACAAATAAATTAGCATAATCAATCCCCGGCAACAGCGCCAAAAACTTGTTGCGACCACGGCAAGTGCACCGATCGTTCCAAGTAATAAAGTGA
>QARZ01009853.1:0-12168 GCA_013407115.1 Glycine latifolia
AAGTGCTTCAAGCTCCCCTTCTAGACCTTTGGCTTGACTTGGACCTCTATCACCTGCTCATCAGTTAATGGAATCGGCGCAGTTTCATGTTCTTGACTTCCATTAAATGTTTTTTTCAATCGTCGATAAGGGTGATAAGGTTTCAGAAAACTTTGATGGCGAGTGTAAACTGTTTTTCTGCCATGTTTAAGTTGTACATAGCTTGTGTCTTGCTCACAGATAGGGCATGCACGATAGCCCTTAACATTGTATCCACTCAAATTCCCATACGCTGAAAAATCATTAATGGTACAAAATAGCATTGCACGCAACTTGAATGTCTCCTTTCGATACCCATCAAACACGGCAACCCCCTCGTCCCACAAGTTTGTTAAGTCTTCAATCAAGAGACTAAGATAAACATCAATGTCATTTCCTAGCTATCTTGGGCTCGATATCATCATTGACAACATCATGTATTGTCGCTTCATGCACAACCAAGGAGGCAGGTTGTAAATGACTAGCAAAACAGGCCATCAACTGTGCTGAGCACTTAAACTGCCGTAGGGATTCACTCCATCACTGGCAAGTGCAAGCCTGAGATTTCTTGGGTCTTCACCGAATTCCCGATACAAAAGGTCAATCTTCTTCCATTGGGAGGAATCTGCTAGATGGCAGAGCATTCCATCACAGTTTCTCCCATCTGCATGCCATGTAAGGTTTTTTGCGTCATATTCGTTAGCAAACAGATGCTTAAACCTTGGAATGATCGGAAGATACCACAACACCGTCACGGGGGGCCCTTCTTTGTGCTCTCATCACTACTACAGTCATCATCGTCCTTCACTTTGTACCGTGATACCCCACACCTGGGGCATTTATGCATTTCTTCAAATTCATTTCTATACAATATGCAGTCATTAGGACAGGCATGAATTTTCTTATACTCCATACCCATCGGACAAAGTATCTTCTTCGCCTGATAGTACCTTGTTGGCAACGTGTTTTCATCTGGAAGCATCTCATGAAGTACCTGAAGTAGTGAATTGAAGCTTTTGTCACTCCAGCCATATCTGGCCTTGACATTAACCAGATTTAACACTGCTGACAATAGTGTCAATGACTCTTTGCACCCCGGATACAATGGCTTCTTTGAATCACTTTCCAATGTATCATACATAAGGGCATGTGCTTGCTGAAAATACTCATGTCCTATATCACGAATCATATCCTCTAATCGATCTTCGATGTCAACATCAATCGGTTCATTTTGTGATCCCCTCCACATGTCTGTCAATTCACCATGCCATATCCATGTGGTATAATTCTTCTTAATCCCATCACACAGAAGATGCTCCCGTATGTAGTCCAGTGCATCGCGTTTCCCATTTAAACAATTGATACAGGGACAAAAATATTTTCCATCCCCATCCGGTTGACTTCTTTCAGAGGCAAATTGCAAGAAATGTTCAACGCCTTCCTCATACTCAACCATGATGCGACTTGCATTCATCCAACTTTGATCCATCTAATTAATAACTCTTTGATACTCACAAAGTTATTCCACGCATGAAAACCTCCCTTTTTCCATTAAAGGTGTGGCCCTATCCCATTCAGGAAGACTTTTTTTAATAGTATATTCATATGTATAGGTTGAGTTTCTTATCTTAAATTTGACGAAATTTTGGCAGCATTTCGCTTTGGTCTCCAAGTACACGACATGAGTTCCTGTAAGGTTTTAGATGTCCACATGGGCATTTAATATAATAATGAGATTATGATTAACAGGAAATTATGTTTTTAGCGAATCCTGGTTCGCATTTCCTAAGTCAGTACTAACGAGGCATCCGGGTTCGTATGACCGAGATGATGCGCCAAGGAGGAAAAATGGACCATCATGAAGCGAGGCTGACATGGAGGAAAGAATGCAAGGTGGGAACCCGCACGAGGTCAGATGAGGTCAGATAAGTTCGGTAGAGGGCAGAACCTTGGACTGGTGAAGTACCAAGGTAGGAGCTCGAATAAGGAACCTCGGGTTTTACATATGGCCAAGATGAGACCTCGGACAAGGTTGTCTAGGCTGCGCATATCAAGTGGGGAAGTCATATGCGCTTGACTCGTCAACCTGGTAGTTGGTGCTTTCATAAGCTTACCCTATGCATGTGGTCCGCACTGACTACCAGGTCACTTGAGTGACATGTGTTGACTTTTATGACGTATGCGACGTGCGTCAACTTTTATATATATATATATATATATATATAAGTAACATGTGGGTGGGACATTTCTTACACGACTCATTTCTTCCTCTGTCCCTTCACTAAAAGGCGCTCTTTCTTTCTCCCTTTCTTCGTTTGCGCCATTGACGAACGGGGGGAAAGCTTCTAGTTTCAGGGAGAGAAGACGATCTTAGGACGTTCGAGCTTGGAGAAGCTGTTCTCTAGCCTCGTTAACAGTTTTAGAGGTAGGAAATGCCGGTATAACCTTAAAAGCTAACTGTTATGGATTTTGGGCTAGGCTATGATAGACCCTTTTGGGGGTCTGCATGTCACCTGTGGGTGACTAGCTCTTGTAACCTGGAAAAGTATAGAGTTTCTTTACATGTAATAGGTGAGAACCGCTATTGATTACTTGCATGCATGTATGTAGGGTGTGACGCTGGGGATTATGGTGTTCAGAAATGCGAGGTTGAGAGAACCAGTGTAGAGCTTAGAACAAGTAAGCTCTATGTTCTTGAGAGTCCTTCTCTGGACCGTGTTCCACCATATTCTGAGGGAGTGCTAGTTATTGTATGCCATGATGCATGTATTGAAATTGTGTGTTACTGCTTTCTGATTGAGAACATGTATATGGTTTGCACTGTGATGCTATGTTATAATGTATGAAATTCTCTGGCCAAAAGAATGGACAAATATGGACTTCCCTTAGAGCCATAGTGATGTGGAACAATTCTAAGTGGTTGATTAATATATACGAAAAACCTGAGAGAGAATGCCCATTAAGTTGGATGAACCTCTCTTGGAAGAGTCATATACGTCCCCGCAGAACCTGGAGGGAATGTGCCCATTAAGTTGGATGATCTCTCTTGATATATCTGTGTGATAATATACCTGTGATGTCTTTTAAGAAAGTCGGGATGGCTCGCTGGTATAATGCATGTTTTGATGCTATGTATCGTGGAAGTGAACTCGGGAGAGGAGAAGCCTCCAAGGACCCAGAGTTTACTGAGATTATTATCTCACCCCGGTTGGGGATTATATGTTATTGCAAGTGATGAGCACAGAGAGGACGACGAATCCCGGGGCAAGAGGTTCGGGTAGTGAGGCAATCCGAGGGACTCGGGGCGAGAGGCCGAGCCGGGACAGGTTCTGAGTGAACCTTAGATTATTTTTGGAGCATGTTGGCTCTATAATTTGATATGTACTCATGCCTGTTTGTAACTTTGTTCTGAGGGGAGAGCGTACCCGGGGTCTTATATGTTTGTAAACTCTTGAACAGTTACCATACATAATGCAAAGCTATGTTATTTGTGAACATATGATAATGTCACTTTATTAGTTGCCTCCTAATAAATTTTGTTTAATTAATTACTGCGCTTAACGACCATAATGGAATGTTAACAACTGGATGCATACGGGGTGTTACACTTAATGGTATCAAAGCGGTCATTCCTTGGGAAGCATTATGTATGGTGAATTGTGGGTGATGGATGATTGTTTTGGGTGTCCGTTACGACTGTTGCATGTGTGGTCACTAGGTGTGGGCCTGATCAACTCTCTCTTTTGTGTGTGTGACATATGCAATATCATGGTAAGAACCCAGAACAATAGCGAGATGGCAGACGCCAACGCACACCCGAACCCGGTGACAGCTGCCTTAGCAGCTATGCAGCAGGAGATGGCTGCAAACCGGCAACCGAACAAGGCTTTGATGTAGGCCAACAAAGCCTTGATGCCAAAGCTGAGGACGCTGCGGAGGGAGGGCTGAGCACCCTCTCCCCCACCTACATATGAGGGCGAAGGTAGTCGCGACCACAGTGGAGGCACCCTTTGTTCTGATGGACCCGGCCACCATAGAGGAGACCGGTTTCCCTAAGTTGAGGTCGAGGAGGACACGACGACCAGAGGGAAAATGCTTGTTGCCTTCCTCAAGCATGACCCTCCGGCTTTCCATGGGGGCTACGACCCTGTTGTGGCCGCCAAATGGTTGCAGGCATTAGAGAAGATCTTCACGGTGATGGAGTGCCCGGACCATCAGAGGCTTCTCTATGCTACCTACCTGCTGCAGGAGACGCACATGAGTGGTGGGTCAACACTTCCCTATTATTGAGAGAACAGAATGAGAACATCACCTGGCATACCTTCAAGCCCAGTTCCTGGATAGATATTTCCCCAGGGATGCCCGGGAACAGAAGCAGGCCGAGTTCGAGGGCCTCGTCCAGGGACAGATGTTAGTGGATGAATACTTAGCCAAATTGAATGAATTAGCTAAGTATGCTCATTTCATAAGAGCTCTCCCTAATGCCGAGGTCCTTGCTGCTAAGTTCCAGAGGGGACTTAAGGAGAGCATTGAAGAGAAGATCACTGGGAGTGGATCCCAGAATATAGGCAACCTGGTGAGGCAGTGTCGTCAGGTAGAGGACATGATTAGGAGGCGCAATGGAAGCCAGCCGAGTCCCTCAGTAAGACAGGAAGGGAGAAAGCCAGGTATTTTAGGTCTAGCCGGGAAGGGCAAGGGCCGGGACTTGAGGGTCGCTTCTTCAACAGATCGGTTTAAGAAGAGCCTGAATCAACGAGGATCGCATCGGAGAGTGACCCAACCTCCTAAGTGTACCTCTTATAGGGTAGATCATTGGGGAGCGTGCCGCTCAGGTCAGTTGATATGCTTTAGGTGTGGTGATCCCGACCACTATGCTAGAGAGTGCCCGCGGATAGATAGCCGGGCAATGGCCGCTCCAGTGATCTCTACCACGCCTACCATAGGCCGGATTTACACAATGGATACCAGAGAGGCAGTCCGAGCTCCTGACTTGATCTGAGGTATGGTTTCGATAAATGATTATGATGTGAGAGTCGTATTCAACTCTGGAGCTACTCACTCCTTCATTAAAGATAGTATGACCTTAGGACTAAACCTATTGGTGTTTATACTTTCGCCTCCTATGGAGGTTACCACCACTTCCAAGGAGCAGTGCCGGGTTGATATATACTGTCGGGATGTGCAGTTTCTTTTTTAGGGCAAGGAGTACGATGTTGATCTGTACTGCCTTGCGATGCCCACCCTTGAGATTATTCTTGGGATGGAATGGTTAGCTACATATGGCATTATGTTGGATTGTTACAACAAAAAGGTCGTGGCACCTTCAAATGAGGTAAGGCCGGATTCCAGTTTGCTTTGCTCAGTCCTACAATCTCGCAAGGAAATAAGGAAAGGAGCACATGGCTGTCTTTTGTTAAATGCAGTGGAGGATGCACAGGGTGTAGACCTGTCAAGGATCCTGGTCGTAAACGAATTCGTTGATGTGTTCCCGGAAGAGATCACACAACTCCCACCAGATAGGGGGATTGAATTCTCCATCGATCTGATCCCGAGAGTAGGACCCATATCTATAGCCCCGTACCGTATGGCTCCTTTGAAGTTAAAAGAGCTGAAGGCACAACTTGAGGATTTATGATCCAAGGAGTTTATTAGGCTGAGCATGTCTCCATGGGGAGCCCCGGTTATCTTCGTGAAAAAGAAGGACAGAAGTATGCGGCTATGTGTGGATTACCAGTAATTGAATAAGGTCACCATAAAGAACATGTATCCTTTACCCCGGATTGATGATTTATTAGATCAGTTGAAGGGAGCCTGGGTATTCTCTAGGATAGACTTGTGGTCTGGATACCACCAAATTCAGATTAAGCCTGAGGACATACCTAAGACCGCATTTCGGTCTCGGTATGACCATTATGAATACCAAGCATTCTGTTTGGTCTCACGAACGCCCTGGCTGTGTTCATGGATTATATGAACTGGGTGTTCCAACCATTCTTGGATGAATTTGTGGTGGTGTTCATTGATGACATACTGGTCTACTTTGAGAATGAATAGAAGCATGCCAAGCATCTCCGGACCGTCCTCTAGACGTTGAGGAACGACCAGTTGTACGCCAAACTGTCAAAGTGCGAATTTTGGCTATCTGAGGTGAAGTTCCTTATCCATGTGATCTCAGCAGCTGGGGTAGCAGTTGATCCCGGTAAGATTGAGGCTGTAATGACTTAGGAAAGGCCCAAGAGTATTTCCAAGATCTGGAGTTTCCTTGGACTGGCCAGGTACTACCGAAGGTTCATTCAAGGGTTCTCACAGATGGTGTTACCCTTGACTCGCCTAACCCAGAAGGGGACTCCTTTAATTTGGACCAATGAATGCGAGGAATGTTTCCATAGGCTGAAGGAAAAGTTCTCCACTGCTCCCATGCTAACCCTGCCCGATCCTGAAGGAAGTTTTGAGGTCTATTGTGATGCTTCCGGGCAGGGACTGGGATACGAATTGATGCAGGAGAAAAGACCGGTTGCCTATGCATCCCAGCAGTTGAAACCACATGAGGCAAACTATTCGGTGCATGACTTGGAACTAGCAGCAGTGGTTTTTGCTCTTAAAATATGAAGGCACTACCTGTACGGTGCCCGGTTAGTGGTGTTCAGTGATCACAAGAGTCTTAAGTACCTGTTTGATCAGAAGGGGCTGAACATGAGGCAAAGGCGATGGATGAAGTTCCTCAAGGATTATGAGTTTGAGTTGAGCTACCATCCCAGAAAGGCTAACATAGTGGCGGATGCCCTAAGTAGGAAACACATGAGCCTGACGTGCATGATGATTAAGGACTATAGGCTTATTGAGGACTTCTGGGACATGCACTTGACCATGGTTGAGAGCGACTAGGGTCTCGAGTTGAGGCAGATCTGAGTGAGTAACGAGTTGATAAGGAGAATTCGGGAAGCCCAAAAAATTGATGAAGATTGTGAAGTCCTTAATTGGACAGAAGGATGTTTCTCAGGGAACCCATGATTTAGTGTTATACCAAGATAGGATTGTGGTACCCAAGGGCGAATTGGTGGATACACTTCTGTCCGAGGCTCACAAGACGGTTTACCATCCATCCCGATGCCACCAAAATGTACCAGGACCTTAAGAAGAACTTCTGGTGGCCGGGGATGAAGAGAGACATAGCTAAGCATGTGGCTAAATGTCTTGCATGCCAAAAGGTGAAAATCGAGCACCAGAGACCGTCAGGTTTGTTGCAGCCTTTGCAAATCCCAGAGTGGAAATGGGACAGCATCTCCATGGACTTCGTAGTCGGACTACCGAGAACCCAACCCGGATTCGACTCTATTTGGGTTATCGTGGATAGGTTGACTAAGTCGGCTCATTTCTTGCCTGTACAGACTGACTATACCATGGAAAGGTTGGCCCAACTATATGTCAAAGAGATAGTTCGGCTGCATGGCATTCCAGGTAGCATTGTTAGCGATCGAGATCCCAAGTTCACATCTAGGTTCTGGGGTGCTCTTCAGCAGGCTTTCAGGACCCAGTTAATACTTAGCACGGCCTACCACCCATAGACCGATGGCCAAACCGAGAGGACTATCCAGACTCTAGAGGACATGTTGAGAGCTTGTACTTTAGAGCAGGGAACTAGTTGGGATAGGTACCTTCCACTGGTGGAGTTCTCATACAATAACAGCTTCCATGCTAGTCTGGGCATGGCACCCTACGAAGCCTTGTACGGTCGAATGTGCCAGACTCCTATTTGCTGGACCAAGGTAGGAGAGGGTCGACTCCTTGGACCCGAGATGGTTCAGGACACTACTGAGCAAATCCGCATGATCAAAGACAAGTTGTTGTGGGATCAAAGTCAAAAGAAGAACTATTATGATGGCAAGCACCGCCAATTGCAGTTTGATGAGGGCGGCCATGTGTTTTTAAGGCTATCTCCAGTCACAGGGGTTGGACGGGCACTGGGCATGAGGAAGCTTAGTCCAGGTTCATTGGCCCGTACCAGATTCTCCAGAGAGTAGGACCAGTGGCCTACCAGCTAGCCTTACCTCCCCCATTGTTCGGGTTGCATGACGTTTTCCACGTATCCCAGTTAAGAAGATATGTACCAGACCCTTCCCATGTGGTGGAGCCAAACACAGTTCAGATTAGGGAGAATTTGACTTGCCCTACACGGCCAGCCCGAATTCTGGACAGGATGGAGAAAAAGATCCAGAGTAAGACTATCCTCATAGTCAAGATACAATAGGAAGGAAGAACACTGGAGGAGGCAACTTGGGAGCGGGAGCAAGAACTCTTGCAACGGTACCCCGAGCTCTTGACGGGTAAGATTCTAATTTTGCAGACAAAATTCTTTAAAAGGTGGGTGAATGTAAGGTTTTAGATGTCCACATGGGCATTTAATATAATAATGAGATTATGATTAAGAGGAAATTGTGTTTTTAGTGAATCCAAGTTTGCGTTTCCTAAGTCAGCACTAACGAGACATCTGGGTTCATATGACCGGGATGACGCATCAAGGAGGAAAAAGGGACCATCATGAAGTGAGGCTGATATCGAGGAAAGGATGCAAGGTGGGAACCCGCACGAGGTCGGATAAGGTCGGTAGAGGGCGGAACCTTGGACTGGTGAAGTACCAAGGCAGGAGCCCGAATAAGGAACCTCGGGTTTTACATATGGCCAAGATGGGACCCCCGACAAGGTTGTCTGGGTCCTGCCCGAAGTCCTGGGGGAATGTGCCTATTAAGTTGAATGATCTCTCTTGATATATTTGTGTGATAATATACCTATGATGTCTTTTAAGAAAGCCGAGATGGCTCGTTGGTGTGATGCATGTTTTGATGCTATGTATCGTGGAAGTGAACCTGGGAGAGGAGAAGCTTCCAAGGACCCGGAGTTTACTGAGATTATTATCTCACCCCGGTTGGGGATTATATGTTATTGCTAGTGATGAGCACAGAGAGGACTGCAGATCCTGGGGCAAGAGGTCCGGGTAGCGAGGCAATTCGAGGGACTCCGGGTGAGAGGCCGAGCCAGGATGGGTTCTGAGTGAACCTTAGATTATTTTTGGAGCATGTTGGCTCTCTAATTTGATATGTACTCACGCGTGTTTGTAACCTGGTTCTGAGGGGAGAGCGTACCCGGGGTCTTATATGTTTGTAAACTCGTGAATAGTTACCATACATAATGCAAAGCTATGTTATTTGTGAACTTATGATGACGTCACTTATTAGTTGCCTCCTAATAAATTTTGTTAAATTAATTACTGTCCTTAACGACCATAATGGAATGTTAACAACCGGATGCATATGGGGTGTTACAGTTCCACCACAGTCAAGTATGCACTCGGAGAACAAAGTGAAATGCATTGTACCGAAATTGCATCATATTTAAGAAAAGAATCACAACCTATACATATGAATATACTAAAAAAATATGAGTCTTCCCAAACTGTCAAAATGGACAATTCAAGAATCAATACAATGATTAATCCAAATTATCCGGAAGAGTCATTGTAATGAATCTCAAATGGGAAACTAAGGTTCACTCATAATGAACATTAATTGTATACAAAAGGCAACATGCATACTTGACATACAAAATATTTTAAAATCAGTCATAAGACAAATTGTACAACAAAAATATGAAACATATTCGGACCTGTGATGATGATCTGTGTGAAATGTCCAACAATGAAGGTCGTCACGACGAGACAAACGGGAAAAGGGTTCGCTCTCCTACAACTTACAATGAACATAGAACATTAGACTATATACCTTATTTTAAAGAAAATCTGGTTTGAATCAACACAAACAAAAGAGCACACACCATAGCCTATCAAAGTCTATCAACCTTCAAACTCATGTAGCCTTTTACGTACTCCTATACTCTCTAACAATCTCATAATAGAATAAGTCACAATCAATGACTACTACTGTATAATATAGTAATACAATGATCATGGCCGGCGTTGATGATCATGCACAAGTTTTGGAGGTCAAAGGTTGCTAATAGTGAGAACATATTTAATTGGTTTACATTTAAGTTTAACACAAGGCTTACCTTTGGTGAAGGAGCAGAGACTGGCTGTGGATTATGTTCTACTGATGGTGGCGGTGTAACTAGGGTTGCAGGCTCACTTAGTTGTTCTTCCTGCAAAGAAATAAAAAAAAGAACATTGGTGATGTGCTTAAGATAGTTTAATCGAGAAATGCTAGGTTCAGAAGCTTTAAATATGATGCACTGAGATATCAGCTCCTTCATGTTGATTTTATCCATCGCTGGAAAAATCCCACGTTGGGAATTGTCAAATGTAATTGGGTTCATGACAAGAATTGAATCTTCATAATACTATTTTCGAGTTGACTGCAAAAAACTTCATGATTGCATTCACTCCAACAAGTTTGGTCTTTTAGTGGAAAAATGTAAACACTTTCTTAGTTTAATTCATAACTCAGCTGTGATTTTAGTAACAAGACAAACAAATCAAGTCGCTCACCCCCTAGCTAAAGCCTAATCTTATACCAAAGGAGCTAGTAGTCCAACAATATGTCCACAACAAAATGTCCACAAAGGCATATAGATCCAGTCATGCTACAAATATACATCTGAGCTATCCAACATTTCATCTTAAAACCACATAGTACCCTACCACATACAATTATCACCCAACAAAACCAATTCCAGCAAATGACCATACAACTATCCAACATTTTTTTTAACAAAAATACATCAACAGATAGCCATTGTCTTATAGACATGAATAAGCAACACCAATAAGCATGAAATAAAGTCAATTACCTGTGAAGCTAACACCAACGATGGCAACCACAATCTCCAGCAAATGAAGCCTCCTACTTTAAACATTGAATAGCAACCAGTGAGTTTGAAATGTAAGTTGCGAGAGTACTTGAGAGAGAACAGAGCAAAAGAGAGAGTACCTGAGCGCGAGTGAGAGTGAAAGTGCAATACAAGTTACAAGTAGACCAAGAGCGAGAGTGGAAGCGCCAAGACCACCATCTGAGTGACAATGGGAGTGAAGAACAAGAGCAGTGAAGAACACGAGTAGTGAAGGCTGAGAGAACGCGACAGTAGTGAAGGCACGAGAGTGAAGGGTTTTAATTTTGGGGGCCAGCACTTTTATAGTAACAATAACAACATCATTTTTCAAAGAAAAATTGATGTTGACTATCTCCTGAACAACATCGATTTTCCATAAAACCTTAAAAACTGATGTTAATGTCTATTTGTTAACATCGATTTTCCAAAATCATTCATACCTTTATCTAAGATGAACGAAAGACTTGATCAGGCAGTTGCAAATGCTAGGTGGCGCGTCGCGGTCATGTCTCGCCCCCCAATATAGTTACTGATTCCATGTTTCCCCCGAATTTCATTAGGCTGGCCACGTCCTATGGGGATCATCAAATCAATTGCAATAAGTCCTATTTGGAGAGGCTCATATTAATGTCTAACATCGATTTTGAAGATTTTTAAGAAAGCCGATGTTAACTACGTCCTCTTATTTACGAATTTGCCACCGTGTTTTGGTTAACATCAATTTTTGATAAAAATCGATGTTAACTTAGCGATGTTCAAAAATCGATGTTAACTTAGCGATGTTAAAACCCATTTTTCTAGTAGTGTCAAATACTTCCAGGGTAATCAGTTTCATTACAGGCCAATCTCATTGCTCAAAACAAGACATTTTTATGAGTTTATTCTGGTTGACACCAACTCAATCCAAATTAAACACCATAAAAATACGGAGTCTGAGCAAATCGCTTATTCAACACTGCAAATTCTTAAAGTCTTCACACCTAAGGAATTTGGAGAATTAAATAAGATAAAAAGATTTTCACAAAACTATGATCCCATTGGTTTTTCTTATTGGGATTATTAAACTGCCTGGTATAATGTCTTTCATTTTCAGAATAAAGACTTTATGCATTCATGGCTTATTTATTTCAAACAAAATGTCCAGTATAAGTTTCCCCAGTGGTTTTTGCAATGGTGGAATTTTTATGGACCAATCCTGGAGATACTTCCCTCTGAGGTAGTCTTTGGTCTAACTGTTGGTTTCAAAGAAAGCACTTGAAGAAAGGACAGGAGATCAAGCTTGGTTTTGAGCTTTCAACATGCCTTGAAGAC
>QARZ01000963.1:0-10515 GCA_013407115.1 Glycine latifolia
TTTTTTTATTTACTATCTTTTAACCTTGCCCTTAATTAGTCAAATCATTTTAAAAAAAATTACGCTAAAGCTAAAGTCTAAACACTAGTTACATGAAAGGCAGACACCAATAATATTTGTCTACCTTTCATTAATAAGCAACATTCCATTCCCACCATCTACGCTGCTACGGTTCTATTGTACCATGCATTTTCTTTCTTATCCTTCAGATTGCTTTACTATTCTCGACAACGGTTTTAATCTTCTGAAAATATATTTAATAGAATAGCAATGCCATATTATTTAAAATATAAAAGAAAGATAAATAAAATTTGAATTGGTTAACGTCCCACCGATAACAGTTATCACAATTGATACCGATTAATGTCTAAGTAATTTAGAATTCAAATTTTAGATGACCATTGGATATTTTAACCAGGATAATTTCGTAACAATATCATAATAAAAAAAAATATAGTTAACATCCCATAAGTATTTTTCTATTTACATAATAATTACATTTTATTTTTACATTTATAGTATAAAATATAAAATTATAAGAACTTAAAATAGTTAGTATGTTTTTTACGTCATGAGATTTTGATTATATATCTTTATTACTTCCTCCATCTTAAAATAATTGTCGACATTGTTTTACAAATATCCATATAATAAATAGATAAAAAATATTAATTTTACAAAATTAATATTATATTATCATTAATTTATTTATAAATTGTGTTGTCTACCATTAATATTTTAGGGATATAAATAAAAAATAATTTATGTTACACTGAAAATTTAAAATGATAATTATTTTATATTTTTTTATTTATTTTACATGAAAATTATAATAAAACTGAGAGAGTAATTATTTAAGAGTTCTCTACATAATCTTAAAAAGCAATTTATGTATGTAAAATTCTAAAAAGAAAGGTTAAATATATAATATGTGAGGGAAGAAATTAACATACCTAACCGGACAAACAGTAATAAATTTTGTTACAAATTTTTTTATATTTTTCTTTCTCTCGTAATTTAACATTGCAAGTAAAATATCCTGCACATCTCTCTTGCGTGGTGTGCACTCTCTATTTTTAAAACGACACCAGATCCGAAGCAAGTTAAACCTCGCGATATTAATGCACCACACCACGTGCAAGTCTTCTACTTTCATCATTTATCTTATATCGATTTTTGGTTCCATCATATTAGAAAAAAGGAAGATGGACACTGGAAGGCTGGAAAGTGCACATTTGGATCCATGATGACATGGATAAGGGTGATGGTGGTGCCATTTGGACACGTGTGTAATGATGACATTGTACATGGGAGGAGCTATGGACCCTGTTTCTTTTGGTCTTCCACAACAAAAATGTTACATCAACATTTATTATACTAGTTGTTATTAATATTTAAAGAGAAAAAATATAAATATAATAAAATTTATGATATAATAAAAGATAAAAATGAAAAAAAGAAGATATTAGAAGATATATAAAATGATGAGATACTTAAACCAACCTTTCTCTCTGATTCATAACGAATATTATGTCACGTCCATGAATCCTTTACTGAACAACCCGTTAAGCGAGATGCCAAAGAGAAGAAGGAAACCATACAAAAATTGAGATTAAAAGCTACTTTGCTTTTTGCCTATGTGCTTAAGCTAGGAGATATGTATAATATATGGAGCTAGCAGCACTTGCTTTTTTGCTTCATTGGTACATTATGACGACGATAATTGCCATGTGAACCGTTAAGCGTTCACTTTCAATTTAAAGCCATGCAATGGCTCCTCAGCACTTTTGATCTCTTTAAATGATGAAAAACATATTTAGCAACTTCAATAATTGAAGGATCAACCCCAAAAAGACAATAACACTTGCAAAATGGACCAGATTCTCTTATATACATTTAAAAAAGTGATTCTAAGAAAACAATTGGAAGGAGAACATGGTTTCCATTATTAACCGAGCAAATCCATAAATTTAGACATGTAGGGTAGGTCCATGGGTTTGTAGAGCCATTACTCCTTTTTTTCTATATTAGGTTGTAGGTTTGGTTGTCATTGTAAGTGGTTCTTAATTTTGTGCATGTTGGTAATTCAAAGCATATACCTTCATTCAATCATCAACACGCGTATGAGATTGAAGAAGACTTTAATTAATTAATTAGTTTATGCAGTCATTTGTTAAGTTTATATACCAGGCACACACACATGGTCCCCACACCAAATAGGGGAATCATAGCTCGGGATGGAGAGGATATTCCAAATGGCCTAAAGGAAAAAAGAACGCTGAGAGACACAAAAAAAGGTAATTGAATGAAGCTATGGAAAGCTGAAAAAGGAAATATGCAGGCAAGAGGGGAAGGTAGAAGAAAAGACACTTTTCATAGCAAATTACCAAATAACAATTAATATTGTTCTATCCATGAATTCTTTCTGATAGTGAATAATTAAAAAAAAAAAAGAGCCGTAAGAATTAGCTGAATCCCCTTATTGAACTGGAAACACTGAAAGAGACGGTCTCAATTACACAGTACCATATTTTAGATCACTAATATTTTTGCATATATAGCAGGAATTTGTGTTCTTTGTATATTTCCCACAAAACCCAATTTAGTTACTTTTTCCTTTTCTTTCTTTTTCTTCCACCTCACAAAAAAGGTTCTACTAGTTCTATTTTGAGTGCAGAGTTTGCAGAAAAGCCACCTTGTTGTATCCCACATAAAGAGAAAGAGAAAACAGTTAGCTATACATAAACCAACCCATCACCACCACCACCACCACCACGAGCACCGTCTTTTCAGAGCAACCAATAAAAGTTGCACGCTCGTTTTCCTTTTACCTCGTGTCAGGTTAGCTTCCTCACCAGTGTACTCCAATAGCTAAACATACACTACAAACTCACCCTCTCTAAAACTAAAAATGCAAACTCTCTCTCTCTCTCTCTTTCATTGAAGGCATTCAATGTAAACGAACCCACTGGTAGCGACCCTCCAACGGCAAATCTCTAACAATATCAAAGTTGTACCTGCACGCAAGGGAAAGTTGTTAGTTGGTTAGGGTTCGATTTCTGGTACCGCTAGAGTGCGAGGTGGCTCACATTCCTTATCCTGTGTCGCGCGAAATAAAATAAAATAAAAATACTCTTAGACCATTGAAGGTTTTAAAAAAAGGTTCGCGAACGTGGTTTAGGTCGTTTCATCAAGGTTTGTGACTCTAATGCGACTGTAATGCATCAGTAATTTGCAATATCAACAAATGCGATCGAACCGCAACAGGTGGCTGCTTTTGAAAGTTTTTTTACTGAAAAAATATTTATTTTCAATAAAAATCTCTCAGAAACCATTTGAAATTTTTGTAACTTTTATATACTGCTACTTACTTCTCTGTGAACCGTTTTTGCTCGTACTTTTCAGCCATCGCGAAAAACTCTTCGATCTCCGCCTTCGGCGGTGTCTTCATTTTCAGCACCGCCGCGGAAGACTTCGCCGGAATCATCGCCGATTCCTCCGAGTCTCCGGAAAACTCACTCAACAAACTGAACAACCAAAACCGAAGAAAATAAATAAATATAGCGTTTCAGTGGTGACAACGTTTTGTTTGAAAATTTGATCGCGCGTACATGAGAAACAACTAGAACAAAAAAATAAGTTGAACAAAAACCTGAACGATTTGAAATTGAGGTTGGTTGAGTCTTCTACCGTTTCGAAACCCTTGGTCTGCATTAAACGGCGAAGAACATTAATGAATAGAGAAATTAAATAGGTTAATTAAACACAGGAAAATTTGGAGAGGTAACTCGGAAAATTAAGAAAGTAAAAACAATTCGAAATAAAAAAAATAATAATAATTCAGAATTTCGAGGACCGAACCTGCAGATCTGACGGCGCGGAGTGGAGGTCCATAAGGTGGCTGGAGCTGCAGCACGAGCGATCCGAGCAAAAATCGCCGGAAACAACCGTGCCGGCGGAACTGACGGAAGCTTCCGGCGAGACGATAGTGTCGGGAAAGTGCGTATCGGAAGAGCCTAACTCGAAGGAAGTAGAATAAGCAGCAGTAGCGGTGGTTTTTCTTTTTTTGAAAATGGAATGTTGGTTTGAAGAAGGTTGTTCCATGGCCACAATTGTGAGAGCGCAGCGTTTACACTCACCCATTTTTTCTTTTCTTTCTCTGTGTTTGTGTTGTATTGTGTGAGAGTTTCTTTGTTTCTATTTTGAGATGGGGTAGGCTTAGGGAGAGAGGTGGAGGAAGCTTAAAAAGAGGGTGATCGCAGAGAATATTTACTGAGCGCAGTGAATCGATCCTTGGATGGTTCAGATTTAATTTATTAATCAGAGGGTGGGTCCCTCTTGTCTCCCTCCCTTCCGTCCTTCTCAAGCTACAGTAGCCTCTAAACGACATCGTTACGATCATTGCTACCCTTTTAGCCTCTTCTCTTCTCTTCTGTAGTTCTTTTCTTCTAAATAATAAATTTATGTTGAACCACTAAGTACGTCGTTTCAGTGATACTGAATTCCGTTTTCATAAATAAAATTTTGGGTTCGTGATTAATCATCAGCCACATTATTTATGTTTAGTTTTATTTTTTTAAAAATAAAAATGCAGAATAATTTGAAATGAGCAAATAAGAATACTTATTATTTAGTTGTTTTACAAATAAGTTGAATCAATCATACACACATATTGAAATTAAGGAATTAAAGGATGTCATTTAGGATATTTATTTCCCGCTGGTGGGGCCAAGCTAGGCCAAATATGGACACGATAAAAATGCGAAGCTGTTCCTATGCCGATTTGCGACACCCCATGTGAGAGGCTTCCATCTGTGTATGCACTACCTTTATAAGGGTAAATTTTTGTTTGAGCTTTTTCTCCCCCCACCCCCCTCTTTTTTTTTTTTGTTATTAAAAAAGATAAAGTTCCTTTTGCTTTTTATATAATCAAATTAGGTAGGTTCTATTTAGAATCTTAGGCGAACTTTTTCATGAATATTTATAAAGAAAATAAAAATTGAAATAAATTTCTTCTATTGCCTTAATCCTAAGTTAAAATCAGTTTTCATTTCGGAACAACTAAACTCATTTAGCTTCGCTAAAAAATTATTATAATTTATACATGTACGTGTTAATTTTAATTTATAAGAATTCTTTTTCTTATTTTCTTTTCCATAAATATTTATGGAGATACATATTTAAATTAGATCTTACTCACCATGCATCAGTAAGAGTACAATAAATTCAAAAAGGGTTTTAACTGTATGATAAAATAAGATCCAACAACGCTAACTGGCTGAGTTAAAATGGATTTGCTAATATAAAAAATAAACACATAACGAAATGTTACATAGGCATTTTTTTATATATATAATGATAGTGTTATTCATTTTGTTATTTAGGAATTTTTTTTCCTTGGTATACAGCAGTTAGGTTAAAATCTAAAATTATATGAAAACTATTTATCAATAAAAAATAAATAAAACGTACTGAATATATATTTAAAATTTTATCAATGGAAATATTTTTTAATAATTTGTTTTTACAATACATTGTATATATCAAATGAAAAAAAAGATATATTAATATCATAAAATCTTACAAGAATCATAAAAAGATAAATATCGTGGTAATCAATGCCCAAATTAAACTTACAAGCTAAGTTGTAAATAAATTTTAGGGTAAATTTTACATGTCACTTGTTGTATTAGGCATATGTCACGTACGTAGGATCATCAACAATTTATGCGATCTATCTCTTTAGCAGGTGACCTCCAAGAAATTTATTTTGGGGATGTACAATGAATACTATAATTGCCAAAAAGAATTGAAATACAGAAACGTCTAGCTTGGATATATAATTCTTAGTTAATTTTTTTTATACAAGTGCTATTTTTTTTATAACACCGATAGTGCTATTTAGCATGAAGAATGTCACACTAAAGAAATTAAGACAACATCCCTCACTTGTTTTAAAAATGATAGAATATTTGTTAGAAGTGAACCCTTTAATTGCATTAATTTATTTTATCAACATGTCTGCTTAGGATAAAGGATATACGCACATGAAAGAAAAATAACGTGTACAGTGTCTTTTTTTATTTTAATAAGATGAATATAAAAATATTTTCTAAAAAAGATAAATTCTTTAAATAGATTGAGTTTACAACAACTCACGATATATGTTTAACTAATAAATTAACTCTTTTAAATTGGTTTTTGACTACTCAATCAGAGAAATATCCCAAATTTACCGAAAAATATAAAAAACAACAATTCATGAGACCAAATCACCAAAAATATGTTTTCATTGATAAATTAAAAAAAAATGAAATTGAGTGTCCGAGAACTTATTTTGATTCTTGATATTATTGATGACTCAAATAATGAGGTACTTGTGCAAATAATTACTATATATAAAAAAAAGAAAAACAGAAGAGGACAGACAGATTACTCTTCTTCTATCCTCAATACATAAACCACATGTGAGATTTAATTCGATTTATTTTGAGCTTGTAGCTAAGCCCACCACCATAGGCTCCTCTGTGTTGGCATGCCACTTTCAAACTTTCTTTTTCTTCTTTTTTCCCCCTCGCATTTGGACTGCCATATTTGCACACACTGAGCAAAAATTATAGAACCATGCATGGCCCCGACTATTAGCTTTAATCTGAATATTAAATATTCAATTGTTAGTGGGGACTACATAAACACTTGAGTTTCTAGGTTCAAATTCAAATCTTGCAGATTCAATTGAGCATTGTTTTATGCCCATGTACATAACAACATTGGAAATGGACCACGTACTGGCTGTGTCTCTATTATTAGAAATTTGGAAAAGACCGTTGCTGTGAGTACTTGATCAAGATATCACTCATCCCAACTTGTGCAGGTAAGTTAGTCACGCCTCCTTATTAATTGCATATGCAGTTTAAAGTGGAAGAGAATTTGGATAAATTTTAGGTTTCCCTGAGAAAGCTTTGAAATCAGCTTTAATTTCAAGAAGTGTGGCAGCTTATATTTTGGAACAGCTTTATTACTGCCAGAAAGTAGATGGACTCAAACGGAAAAAAATCATGGTGGTTAATATGGGTAGGTAACGTACGTACCTTTGCTTCCGTTACTTTTTTGGTGGAAGGTAAATTATGTATATGATATGACATGCATGCAATAAAGTCCATAAATTAGTAAGGTAACGCTCATCGATCAAAACTTATTATCCTACTTTTTCTTACACATTTTTTAATTTACCTTTTTATATAAAAAAAATTATGTGTAGAGATTAAATTTTATCCGTGTAACTTAAAGAATTATTTCACTATTTAATAATTTGATATAGAATATAATTTTTATTGATTAATATGTTGAGTTATATTTATATATTATCAATATTATTTATGATAAATTTAGTTAAAATTGAACACCAATAAATAGGTAATTAAATGAGTCATATTTTAATATATTTTGAAGAGTGAATATTAAGATGATTTTAATCTATATGAACGAAATAACACATAATTTTAGATTCAAATAAAATTTTGTATATATGACTTATATAAAATGAACTTTCAATCCAAAGATGGATTTTAAGAAAATATTATTGAATTAAAATTTATTAAATAGTGTAATAATTTATCAAATATAAGTTGATCTCTCTTTTTTTATAATAATTTTCCCTATTTTTTTTCTTTGTCATACTACTTATTTTATTCCATATATACTTTTATTCCTTTTCCTATATTTTTTGTTATTGAAATTGTATGCTCAGGGATATTGATACACCTGGTTGAATCTTTCACTCACATTACTATTCTCAGATTTCTCATGATGTTTTTATAGTAGGAGAAATGTAAATTTTACTATAATTGAATATAACATTACCGTTTTGTACGTATATATACATTAGTAATCTTTTGCACTCATGTCTTATACATTAAGAGAGAGAAATGTCCGTGCCAAAATCGTTTCTATTTAGAAAATTATTACTCGCACACTTCATTTTATATTTATATTGTTTATCATTTAATTACATTATTTTAAATTTGCAAAGTTTTTGCTATAGATATTGTCATGCTCAGGGATATTGATACTGATACAACTGGTTGTATCTTTCACTCACACTACGATTCTCAGATTTCTCCTGATATTTTTATAATAGGCGAAATGTAACTGATCAAAAAATTAAATGTATGCAAAGTCCAAATTTTAGCCAACAGTGAAGTGATAATGTAAAGCTAAAATTGTGCCCGAAGCATTATTGGTAAGAAAAAAACTAACTCTGCTTTAATTCAAACAACGCAAGAGACAAATAGGAAAAAGAACATGAAGGATTGAAGGAAAAGAATCAGAGAAAGTACTCTGCTAATGATTAAATTGTAAGCTTATTGTTTACAGAGAGTAGATATGCAGTATGTTAGAGTTAGTGGGAACAATAGATGGGCACTCCTTCCAATGAAAGGGGTGGATAGTAACAGTGATAAATAGGAACCTTTTCATATGGCTTATATATTGTAGTGTCTAATGAAATGAAGGACTTTGATCTAACACCATCATAAGCGTTAACTGCTATTTATTACACCGTACCATCATTTGGTTTGGTTTGTTTAGTGCACGGAGACTACCATGAGAGGATATCAATTTGGATTCAGTTTGTCTAGTTATCTATCATTATGTTCATAGACAACTATTATGAAATATGTGAATGAACTAGTGTAAAGTTGTTTCAGTTTAATAAGAAATCTAAAATTCAAATTATAATATATATGTAACAATAAATACTTAGAAAAATAATTTTACCATTTATAATAATTCTATTTAGCTTAAATAGAATTACTTCCAATAAAAGGTATTATGATCTAAAAAAGTCCATATGACAATCCAACCCAAAAGAACAATGAAATGCAAATATCAAGGCCAATGATGTTTCAAAACTGAGGTGAGATCATAGAGGATTTGAATACTAATGAGGAAAGAGTAGTTGGGACTTTGTGTTTTTGTACTTGCATTGCATGAATGAATCCATCTCCTAAAGTATTTGAAGGTAAAAGGGGCCGATGAACAAAAAATGGGCAAACCCGCAAACCACGCTGGTGACTTGCTGGCAAAACTACTTCCAGTGTTGAGGACAAAAGGGCCAAAAAAGTGTTAAAAGAAAAAGACAAACGATGATTCCACAATCCTCACACATGTCCTCACGGTAACAAGCTCTATATTGGAGGTTCCCACATTGCGCATATTTACATGCATGTATCAAAACATTCAAAAGGACGCCAGCATAGCAAGCTTTTGATTCACTTTTCATGATCATCATTTACTTTTTTTTTACTTCATCTTAATCGTAAGATGGTGAAAATCTATCTTTCTCCAATTCAAGGACTGTTACAGGATTTTATTTGGAGAGGGTTAATATGTTTCCTTATATTATAGTATTTTAACTCACTATAGTGTACCCTATTATTAGCAGGAAAGAAAGTAATTTTCAAGTTTTGGATTCCTCTGCCTTGTCTTTTGCTGTATTGTTCTACCGTATGATGTACCCGAATTATCAGTTTGTGTTTTTTCTTTCTATCACTGTCACAAAATATGCATTCAACATTAACAATTTAAATCGATTATAAGGAAAATTGATGTTAAATTATTTATGATGTTATTTTCATAAATAAATGAATTTTCTTAACATTGGTTTTCCAAAAATTAAGCAGAAATTTAATATCGATTTCTAATAAATCAATATTGATAGTACAATGTTAACATTGATTTTCAAAAAACCGATGTTAGTAATTAGTTAACATTGATTTTTGAAAACTGATGTTGTGAAATGTATCTTTAATATTGGTTTTATTTAAAAATCGATATTTGCACTTTTATAAAAATTCTAAACCTCTTATTCTAGCACCTTACTCTCTTGAGCTCACTTTGTTACCCTCACAGTCTCTTGAACCCTAACTCCATTGTTGCCCACCGCGTCACTACCGCAACAATCACCATGATCTTTAATCACCTCCACCGTCGCCACCAACATAATTATTGTCATCGTCATGATCACGCAACGATAGCGATGACAATCATGTTGGTAGCGATCACAATGGTGACGATAACGATAATAATAATGATTGTGATGACAATCTTGACATAAATTAAATCTTTAAAATATTTAATTTTCTGTTTGGTAAATCACATGGAGATTTTATAGTTAAATGTGATTTTAATTTGAATTTAAACTATTTTTATTTTTGCCTTTTATTTTAATCTAACAATTTAGATTAATCATTATCATTCTTACATAAAATGATAATTCTCATATGATACCTCTATATATAAAATAAGATGATGATTTTCATATAATACCTCTATATATATATATGATTTCATAGTTGAACATATTATGCCTTATGTGGGAGATACCGGTAAAATAGGAAACATTTAAAAAAAAAAATACATGGTTGAGATAATAGAACTGTCCAAGACTTTGTATATTTGTCGCTACAAAAGTTTGTGTATATATCCATAGTGTAAATAGTATATATATTTACA
>QARZ01010302.1:0-10511 GCA_013407115.1 Glycine latifolia
CCGTTCTCTTAGCCCACTACGGATATTCTTATGAAGGATAACCCTAAATCAATCACTGAGGGTCATTGATTTTAGAGAAAATAGTGGGAGGGCCATATACATTTAAAAGTCTCTGTATTTGGTTATTAAAAATTGTGAAATAATTATGAATGTTTATTTTTATTTTCAGCAATTGAGTTATGGCCAAAAATTTTAATTTACGTTCAATTCTGGATGCTAACAAGTTAACTGGTCCAAACTTCATGGATTGGTATCGAAATGTAAAAATAGTTTTACGTTCTGAAAAGATAGTGTATGTTCTGGATTCTCCTATTCCTGTTGCCCATGCTCAAAGGCAAGATAGGTATGCCGAGTATGACTAGGAAACCCATAAACAGCACCTAGCGGACAATGAGCAGGCAGTATATATATTGCTTGCATCTATGTCTACTGAGCTTCAGTGTCAGGATGAGCATATGGATGCTCCCTTCATTGTCTTGCATTTGCAAGAGCTTTGTAATAAACAAGGGAGGGCTGAGCGTTTTGAAACCTCCAAGGAACTGTTTGGCTGCAAGATGCTTGAGGGCACTACGGTTGGACTGCACATCCTCAAGATGATTAGGCTTATAGAGAAACTTGGTTCTCTAGGCTTTATTATGGACCATAAGCTAAGTGTTGACTTAGTCCTGTAGTCCTTGCCACCCATATGAATAAGGTAGAGACAACACTCCCATAGTTGTTGAATCTCCTGACCACTGCTGAGGGTGCTATTAAAAAGGAACAGGACACAAGCCCTTCTGATTGGTGGGCCTAATAAGGCTAAGGGTAAGGGCAAGTCTGTAGAGACAAACAAGCTCAAGCCCAAGGGCAAGCCCAAAAAGAAGAAGGGCAAAGGCAAGGGTAAAGGAAAGGATAAGTCTAAGGACAAGGCTAATGTTGTATGCTTCCATTGTCAGAAGGAAGGACATTGGAAGAAGAACTACCCATTGTACCTTGCGAGCCTTAAGGAAAGGAAGCATGGTGATGCTTCTACCACTGGTATGTTCACTATAGAAATAATTTTTTCAAGTGTTAATTATGTTGATTTTAAGGGGGAGATTGTTGACTTTAATAAGTTGCAAGAAGATTGAAGCAAGGATGAAGGCTTGATGTTTTAGCTTTTTACATGCCCAATCATTTGAAGACATTTGTAATTTGTCTAAGTAGTTCAAGTGCTATGCCTTGTGGTCTTTCATTTGCATTTGCATTCTCATTATCATGCATACATAGTTTTTGATTAAAATCTCAAAGCAATCCAATGATTTCATAAGAAGTTAAGTTCTCATGGCTAAGTCTTTGAAAAAAAAAATGAAAACTTCTGTTTTAGTCGATTACACAAGCATTTTAATCGATTAAATACTTTCATAATATTTCTGGAAAAGCCTTGAAGAATAGTTTAATCGATTACCAGCTTCTTGTAATTGATTACATAGTAACATATGAAAAAAACATGCATCACAGGAATAGTCGATTATTCTGATATGTAATCGATTATCTCAACGTGTTAGTCATGATGTTTTTTTTGGTATAATCGATTACCATTTCTAGTAATCGATTACACAGGTCGGGTAGTGTTTTGAGCTTTACTGGTTTAATCGATTACCAGTCTTATGTAATCGATTATTTCTTCATGTTTAAAATATACTAAGACTATTTTAATCGATTACGTTTCGGTTTAATCGATTATCTTATTTATGAAAACATTTCCAGGAAGCTCAAGAACATATTAATCGATTATGTTATATTTTAATCAATTACATATGATTAAATAATTGATTATCTTTTCGTTTTAATCTATTATTGTCAGTTAAATCAGTTTTTTTAAAGCTTTGCTTAACTAGTCTTTATAAATAGACTTAGAGCGAATTATTTTGTGTGACTTTGAGCATTTGTGTGAATCACTAAAAAGACAGAAAACTTTTTCCAGAGCAAAAATACTGATTTGTTCTAAGAGTGAAAAACCTCTCATGAGATCAAGAATGTTGAGTTCTTGAGATGAGTTTTTAAAGAAAAGAAGAGATTTCAAGAATTCTTATTCTGAGCTTTGAATTGCATTCAGCCTGACTGATTGGTAACATCATTCATTCATTCATTCATTCATTTGAAGGATCACAGGTTGTATCTCTTGAATCTTTCTTTAGAATTTTTCTGGTTATTAAAAAAAATTTGTTGGTTTATATCTTTGATTCTTTAAAGCTGTTTTCTAGAGTAGGGTTCTCTAGAAGTAAGAACAGAGTAGGATTCTCTGGGACTTGATCATTTGAAGTCTATAGGGTTTAGATTTCTATTTCTTTGTCTAGTGTGGATAACGGTGATCATTGTAAACTGCTTGTAAAGATTCTTTGATATAGTGAAAACTCTAACCTAGTGTGGGTTGGAAGTAACTGGATGTAGCCTCTAAGGTTGTGAGGTGAACTAGTATAAATAGTGTTGTCTCTTGTCTTGAATTCTGTATATATCATTGGTTATCTTTGTGAAATAAAAATATTATCATCAAAGAAACTATTTCTGTCATTACATGCATATCAAGGATTGATCTTGATTGAAGAAAGAGTTCTGGATTTTCAAAAGGTGAACAAGTGATACGACCCAACATTTTAATTCCGCAATTTGTTTTCGAAAGTTTTAAATATCAGATTTGAACCAATTCACCCCCTCTAGGTTTATTTGCAGTATATTCATTGTGTTTTTCAGATTTAGCTTCATGGGTATTGGATATTGGCTGTGGTTCTCATATCTGCAATTTGTTGCAGGTACTAAAAAGACCTAGGAAGCTGGGGAAGAATGAGGTCAATCTCTGCGTCGGGAATGGAGCAAGAGTTGCTGCACTAGCTATTAGGGATGTGGATCTTATGTTGCCTACGGGCCTTTCTTTACATTTGAAAAATTGTTTCTATGTTTCGTCTATTTTCTGAAACATTATTTCTATTTCTAGTTTGGAACAATCTAGTTTTCACTTTATAATAAAGGATGGCAAGTTTCTCATCATTATGAATGATCTTGTTTATGCTTGCGCATCTAGGGTGAATGGATTGTATGTTTTGGATTTAGATTCAAATAGTGACATTCTTAGCATTCAAGCTAAGAAGCCAAGATTAGGTAATCGATCCTATCTTTGGCCTTGTAGGTTGGGACACATTAATGAAACGAGACTGTCTAGACTCCATCATGATGGTTATCTAGATTCCATGGATTTTGAATCCTTTGGACCTTGTGAGTCTTGTTTGGCTGGTAAAATGAGGAACACCAAAGTTGAGAAACTTGCGAGTCATAGAGCCAATGAGTTATTAGAACTTATTCATTCTGATGTATGTGGGGCCATGTCTACTCAGGCTAGAGAAGGATACTCCTATTTCATTACCTTTACTGATGATAAGTCCAGATTCAGATATGTGTATCTTATGAGACACAAATTTGAGGCTTCTAAAAACTTCAAAGAGTTTAGGAATAAAGTGGAGAAACACCTTGGCAAGATGATTAAGACACTTCTATCTGATTGAGGTGGCAAATATCTGAGTTAGGAGTTTCAAGATTATCTAAGAGAGGATGGGATTCTCTCACAATTGACGGCTCCTTACACACCACATCAGAATGGTGTGTTTGAGAGGAGGAACCAAACCTTGCTAGACATGGTATGGTCTATGATGAATGGTATGAAGCTCCTAAAATCGTTTTGGGGATTCGCCTTACATACGATGCTACATCTTCTTAATAGTGTTCCGCCAAAATTTGTTATGACTACTCCGTATCAGATATGTAGGGGCCAGAAGCCCAACGTAAGTTATCTCAAGTTGTGGGGCTGTCCAGCTTATGTCAAGACCCTAGCACCTAAAAAGTTAGGGGCTAGGAGCACCTTGTGCTACTTTGTAGGTTATCCCAAAGAAACTAAAGGATATTACTTTTACTACCCTGAGGACCAAAGAGTTATTGTGTCCAAGAATGCTACTTTTCTTGAGGAGGATCTACTTTCTCAATAAGATAATGGGAGTAAGGTAGAACTTGAAGAAATTCAAGACCTACAAGGACAGATAGCAAAGCCCGAGTCTGTTGATCAGGCGATGCCTCAACTAGAGGCAATAGACACCCAGCCCCGTAGAAGTGCTAGGGTTAGTCATCCATCTGAGAGGTACGGATTTGTGATTGAGAATCAGCAGACCGTTGAGGACGACGAGCCTACTTCCTACACTGAGGTAGTCAAGGATGTTGACTCCTCAGAATGGCTAGAAGCCATGGAGTCTGAAATAGATTCGATGAATCAGAACAAGGTATGGATCTTGGTTCCACCACCTGAGGGAATAGTTCCTATTGGGTGCAAGTAGGTCCTCAAGAGGAAGACTAATGTTGATGGCAACATCTAAACCTATAAAGCTAGCTTGGTTGCAAAGAGTTATTGTCAAAGGCTAGGAATTGACTTTGAGGAGACTTTCTTGCCTGTTGCTATGGTCAATTCTATTAAGATTATGCTAGCTATAGCAACATATCATGATTATGAGGTTTGGCAAATGGATGTCAAAACCTCCTTCTTGAGTGGTTTCTGGAAGGAGGAAGTGTATATGACATAACCTGAAGGTTTTGAGTCCAAAGGCCAAGAGCATTGGTATGCAAACTTCAGAAGTCAATATATGGGCTTAAGCAAGCTTCCAGGAGCTGGAATCTTCGTTTTGATGAAGTTGTTAAGGGTAACGACTATCAAGAATGAAGATGAACCATGTGTGACGAAGATTTGGTTGTTAGAGAACTTCACCATGAAGGATATGGGAGAGGCGGTATATATACTAGGTATTAAGATCTATAGAGATAGATTCAAGAGGTTGCTAGGATTATCCTAATCCACGTACATAGATAAAATGCTAAAAAGGTTTAGCATGGATGGGTCGAAAAGGGGTTTTCTTCCTGTCAGTCATGGCATTCATCTCTCTAAAGCTATGTGTCCTAAGACACCAGCCGAAAGGGAATGCATGGATAGGATTCCATATGCATCAACAATTGGATCCATCATGTATGCCATGCTATGTACAAGACCAAACATCTTGTATGCTTTGAGCATTATGAACCGATACCAGGCTGATCCTGGAGAGGTTCACTGGACGACCGTAAAGACGATCCTGAAGTACCTGAGAAGGACTAAGGATTTGTTTCTGGTCTATGGTGGAAGTAATGAACTGAAAGTGAAGGGATTCACTGATGCTAGCTTCCAAAGTGACAGAGATGACTGTAAATCTCAGTCAAGCTTTGTCTACACCTTAAATGGTGGAGCAATTTGTTGGAAGAGTTCCAAGCAAGAGACCACAACAGACTCAACTACCGAGGCAGAATACATAGCAGCTTTAGAAGCAGCTAAGGAGGCAGTCTGGACTTGGAGTGGTTCCTTCCATTGTTGATCCAATACCTATGTATTGTGACAACATTGGAGCTATAGCCCAGGGGAAGGAACCCAGGTCTCATAAGAGGTCCAAGCATGTGCTTCGCAAGTATCACCTCATCCGAGAAATTATAGAAAGGCTAGAGATAAAGATGGACTACATTCCCACTTATGATAATTTGGCCGATTCTCTGACGAAGGGTCTCTCTCAAAGAAAGCATGATAGTCATTATGAGTCTTTAGGTTTGACACGTCGACCTGATTGGCTCTAGGCCAGTGAGAGATTATTAGTATGTAGGTGTCCTAGAGACAATCTGATTTATCAGTTGACACCTTGTACTATTTATTATTTCATAATTAATAAGAGCAAACTTTATCTTTATCATATTTATTTCTCACCTATATTTATAGCAATATGCATTTAAAGATAAAGGCCCTAGGAATAGAACAAGTGTACACTCGAGGATCTATGATCGGAATCATGATCATGAGGATTCGAGGACACTACATGTCTATTGCCTAAAGCTTGTTCCTAGTTTTGAATCATCAAGAAAGGGCATTGATGATCTCAATAAGACTAGTACGACATCTTCTACTTGTATAGAGATACAAGGTAGGGACCTCATGGAATGCAGGCATGGTGATGCCTTAGCTGATGTCTTGGGTGGATTTGTTGGGGAACAGATGACACTGAACTAACCCGCCGAGAGACTCCACAAGGATTCTTTAAAATATAATTGGATTTGTAAAGTCTCTCATTGTTTGGTAGTGCAGATCATCCTAGACTTGAGGATGTCATCAAATACTGTGTCCTAGGGTTATACTTTGACTGTACGACTCTATCGGCCTGAAAATGGGGAGAACAATGTACTCTTGGGTATAACCTGAATACATGAGTATAGATGGACATGCCAAAAGGACTCACAATCCCTTACGAGGGATTAGTCATTCACAAGATTGGTAGAGCTTGGATGACTTCTAGTTGACTCGGGAATCTATGCATAGTAAGAGATCATGAGGAGTCGTGATCTATCCTAGAGTCAATAGAAGAAGATTCCTAGTTATTGTGAAAAGCTATATTTAGTCAATAAAGAGAGATGATACTTTATCCTTGCTCTCGACTAAATGTTAATGACAATGTGAGGGATGATGGAGACACAGTATCTAAATTAGAAAGGTAGATCACTTGATCAACTCAATTAGTTCTGGGGCCACAGAGCATTGCTAGTGTCTTATGTGGTCATTAAATGAATTAGGCCTGTTAAAAGAGTTTAATTGGTCAAGTTTATTTATGTCAGTGACTAATTGGGCCTAATGGGTCACACAAAGGTTATTCTTTGTTGCGAGTTATAGCCAGTTTGGGCCAATAATTAGTTATTGGACTTTATCAAGACTATGAGTTAAATTGGGTTAAAGTTGGACTTCAAGCCCACTTGAATCATGTGCCCTATTTAGAACATTGGTGGTGAAATTGGTTTCTCCACTAATGGGCCCAAATGTGTTGACAGGCCCGATTGGCCTTGGGCCATGAATCCTAGTAAGTTAAGCAGTTGACTTGACCAAAATAAGTTTTGGGCAAATGTAAATTTGAAAATTGAAGTTTTGAATTCAAATTCAAATTCAAATTACGAACTGGGATAAGATTGAATTTATATTTGAAATTTGAATTTGAATTTTAAATTCTATGAGGTTAGATTGTTAAGGATAATTCACATTATCTAGATGACTTATCCAATAAAGATTGGATGAAGATTCTCTCAACAACATTATCATTTGAATTTTGAATTCAAATAAGTTATTGTTGCAACAAACTTTGGAGGGATGAAGGAGAGAGGATGGCATTTTTTTTAAGAATCTTGCTAGATTTTTTTTTCAAATTTTCCCTAACAACTTGGACTGATTTGGAGTGAGAGGATAATGCAATGCAAAAACCTCATCTTACTTTAAATAGGAACCTATATGGGGAACAAGAAGGATTAGAAATTTCGCCCCCTCCTCTCTTGATTCTTAATCAAGTTCTAGCTTTCCTCTCCCTCATCTTCTCTCCTCTTTTGCTGCACCTTCACCTGACCTCAAGTCACCATCATAGTCTTGAGAAAAGAAACCAAATACTTGAAAGCCTTACACCTTGCATGCGCCTAGCAAGCCACCAAGGAGAAGGAGGAATCAAAAAGAAGAAGTTCTCACTTGCAAGAAGGAGATAACCGTGTGGATCACCATTGGAGGGCATCATCTTCTTTGAGCCTTCAAGTGATAAGGGTATTCTAAAACCCCAATGTGTTTAATGAGTAATTCCTAAGCAGACACACATTAGGTGCATAGATGGTCTATGTTTCCACATCAAAAATTTTGTTTTTACCTTTATGTGAACACACCGCAGTTGGACCAAGGTGCTGCATTTTTTGAACTTTTATCTACCTCATTGGCTAAGATTTCTCGTAAAGGCCTTGCCTCAATCCATTTGGTGAAATAGTCGATGGTGACTAGTAGGTATTTGACTACTGCTAGGGCTTTTGGTAGTGATCCCAGTATGTCATTTTCCCATATGGGAAAAGGCCAAGGAGAGCTCAAGCTATGGAGATTGTCAGGAAGGGTGCGTGGGATATCTTCATCGTCTACACCTCTTAGTGAAGTTGAGGGTGTTGGCCAGTAGTATTCAGCACGCACCACTTTTGTTGCAAGGGAGTGTCCCCTGTTATGGACGTCGCAAATCCCTTCATGAAGCTCTCATATGACATAGTCTTCCTGTTGCTTGTTCAGACATTTAAGCAAGGGTGTTGTCAACCTTTTCTTGAATAATTTTCTATCAAGGATGACATAGTAGCTAGCCTTCCTTTTCAGGCATCGGGCTTCATTCTCGTTTGGTGCCAACGCCCCTCGAATTAGGAAATTCTTCTAAGAGGTCATCTAGTACGACTACTCCCTTTCTCTTGCCATGACTTGAAAACAATATGAACAACACACAAGAACTAAGAGGAGGGGGGTGAATTGATTAATCTTGGTCTTTTTAAAAATTCTTTAAACAATCAGAGTAATCAAGATCGTCTCACAAACAAACCAAGAATGCTCCAACCAATCAAACACCACAGCTCAAGAATGCAATCACAAAACTTCTACTTGTTGAATAAGAAATGTAGCACCAAAGAATGACAAATTATAATAGCAAGAAAATATTAGAAAGAAGTAGTCAACACAGATATTTATAGTGGTTCACTTCTCAACCTTGAGAAGTAACATCTAGTTCTTCCAACCACAAAGTTTAGAGTTCCACTAATAACAAATTGTTTTTACAAGCATTTTACACAATCACTCTTAATCACACCTAGATTAAGAACGAGACTTCTAACACACTTAGAATCTCTGTGACCAAGACATAGAGAACACCTTTCCCTACTCTTACCCCTAGGAACACCTATCCTAGTAAAGCTTTAAGAATCCTATTGTTATTAATACACAAAAGAAACTCAAAAGAATTCATAGCAAAGTGTAAAGGAAGAAACCACCTGATGATCCAGTAAATGATGTATACAAATGATTTATCAGACTTGAATTAAAAGGTGGAAGAAGTTACTTCAGAAGTTTCTTTTCACAACTTCTTTTGAAAGCTTGCCCAAGAAGAAACCCTCCTTTGAAATCTTTGAATCTTGAGGATTTGTGGGACTTAACAGAGTTTAGAACTTGGAATGTTTTCTTACTTCAGAAAGCTAATGAAAATAATTTGTAATTTTTTTGTTCTTTTTCAAAACACCCAACAACTATTTATAGAAATCAGCTTATAACTATCAGTAATTGATTAATTCACTAATATAATCGATTAAATTCACTTATGTAATCGATTGTTAACATGTTTAATCGATTAAAGTGTTCTTGAACTTTCTGGAAAAGATTTATGAGCAATGTAATCGATTATCACATCCAGTGTTAGTTTCAAATACGCGCCAAGTAATTGACTACAACAATATCATAATTGATTACCACAGGAAGACTTTTCTCTGACTTTGTGAAGTGTAATCGATTAAAGTGTTCTTGAAAGCTTAAGTAATAGATTACCATTAGCTGGTAATTGATTAAAGCAAAGAAAACTTGTTTTTCCAAAAACTTAATCATTGAACACTTTGCTTTTACGCAATCATGAAAACTCTTTGTTTTAGAAAAGCTTTTTCACAAAACTTATGCTTTTATGAAAACATGAATGCAAAAACCATGTATGAGCTTTATGTAATGGATCATAGGAAGTTTCATCTCATACACAAATTACAACTACCAATCAAATTAATTTGGCATGTAAAAAAGCCTAAATACTTTGTAGCATTTGAGACTTAGCTTCTTGATCCTCTTGCCCTTGACTCTAATAGTTGTTACTATCATGATTATTATTATTATTATGGTTCAGTTGTGCCATCATTTGAGTAGCTGCCACAGCTTGTTGACTTGCTACAGTCGCTTGTTAATTTCCAGTCGTCGCCTGCTCTTGCATAGCTGCCAACATTTCCTAAAGAATATTTATTTCTTCACTGTTGCCACCAACTTGTGTTGTTGCTCTTCCTCTTGTTCTTCTAGTAGCCATGAATTCCTATTCACTTTAACAAAAATACTAAGGTGATCAGGCTCAATATAAAGTAAAGTGCATCAGAATTCAACAAACACAAACAATCATACATAAACATTCAATTTTCACACTCAAAGTACATAGAAAAACATAGTCAGTCCATTTCCCTTAGGCTCTATCAGGATGAACTACTCTGATACAAAAACTATAACAACCTAACATATTTCTAGATAATTTTTATTAGTGTTTATTTTCCAAGAGCGTATATTAGTAAAAAATTTATAAGTTGTAACCTCATTCATTAAACATAACTGGTCACTGTTACATTATACATCACTTCTTGTTAGACAAGTTACAAGATTCACATAGTACCAACCACAGTCCTTAGTTAGCATACAAAAGATAAAGTTTATGAAAGATTGGGCCTTGAAGCCCGAAGGCATGTGAGAAGAAAACAAAAAATTTTCAAGCGAAAACACACATACCATACAAGAATCATTCTTTAAGACATAGATGTTACCTTGTTTATATTCGAAACTTGATGATCAAGGATAGGCTTGAAGATACAAGCCCTCTAATGTT
>QARZ01011734.1:0-10463 GCA_013407115.1 Glycine latifolia
ATATATAAAACATGTTCAATAAATGCTCAGATCATCATAAAATTCGGGGTGTTACACAAAACACCATTTTAGCCCTTTTTTTTTATTTGAGTGGGTATTTGACCCCAAATGTTAATATTGATCTTACCTTGGAAATCTATACTAAATTATCTTCAATTTGGTATATAGAGCTCTGCGTTTGTGAACTTAAGAAATCTCAAAATGACGTTTCAAGGAGTTTATTATTTGATTATAGTTTTGATTATAGTTGGGGCCAGGGAGCCCAACTATGAAGATAACTATCTATCCATGCTATGTGCTGGTTTTCAAGAAAAACTATGTTTTTAACTAATGGGATGAAATGAATTGGCTTGTTAATGGATAAAACTGTGAACGATGTTGTTGTTGTAATGATTGGATTTGTGGGAAAAGTCTTAATTATAGAGGAGACTTTGCACCAAATTTTATAATACATTCTTCTATTTAATTTTAAAATGGGCATAAGAGTGTGTTTTATATATTGTAGTCCTCCTCTTTAATTTAGAATTTTCCTAAAAATATCAGTCTTGTGGTATGATGAATTATGAATGTATGAAATTTGGGTTGTTTGAAGACCTGAGAAATGTGAATCTCTGGCATATGTATTATGTATAGATGTGAAATGCAATTGCTTGTGATGTAATTGATGATGTTGAAATGAGATAATGTTGATTAAGTTGATGATGTTGAAATGAGATAACGTTGATTGGGTTGATGATGTTGAAATGAGATAATGTTGATATAGTTGATGATGCTGAATATTGATGTTTATGATGATGATATTGAAATAAAATGATGTTGATGTTGTTGATGACATTAAGATGACATGAGGATGATGATGTTGATAATGACATTGATGAGAGATAATGTTGATGTGAACAATGTCATTGTTCCTAGCCACGGTCAGTGCATCAGTGAGCCCACATTGAGGTGTTGTGTATGAACATGGGGGGTGCATGACTGGTTATCCTTGCGGGGAAAGATTTGTTCCTAGCTAGGTCATGCATTATAGTGCTCATGTTTCATACTTCATAATTGCATGGATTGAAATAGAATAGTGGCAGTAAGTACCGGGGGTACTATGGGGCATATCACTCTGTTTGGAACTCCCTTGAGACTCAGGGCTGATCACCATGAGGGGGGAGCGACCTGTGCACGATAGGGTGACCTCGACGTGGTACTGCCTCATTTTCCTAGAGAGACTATTTCCATGAGGATGGTACCACATTGCATTCTGAGCATGATTGTTTTGATTTGTGAAATATAGTGGATGACTGGTTTGTTGAGTATGTATTGAATTAATAAATTATCGAGGATGATTGTGGTTGTCATTATTGATTTCTTTCTAATCATTATTGTCTGATGCTTGTTGTATATGTATAACAAACTCACCCTTCCATTTGTTGTACCGTGTGGTTGGTACCTATGATGATCGCGAACTTTCGTTCGTGTGAGCAGATGAACAACATTAGGTGACTCTGGAGGGAGATTCTTTTTTGTTTGAGTTGTTAAGCTGATGTGATCACGTTGGAATTCTTTTTGGAAAAGAGTTATGTTTTGTTAATCAACTCTTTCTTACTTGATTCCTTTTTGTTGGACATGTAAATTCTAGGTGTAAATACATGTAAAAACTAAACTAAGTTTCAACATGTGAATGATATGTACTGGTTTAAAATATACATACATATGTATTCAATTATGTCTTTATTTGTTGTATGATAAGTGTATTATCACGAAAAAATTTACTACCATTTTCATAATCAAATTAATGGAGTTTTCATTAAAATTTGAGTTGGCATGATTAGAGTTAGTGACATAATAGCGATGAGGCAGGTTGTTACACCCCATGGTGATCAGCCTGAGTCACAAGGGAATTTTAAACTGAGTGACATGCCCCTTAGTACCCCGCATTTTTATCCTCATAAAAACCACAGGTACATATTGCCTTCATTCTATTTTCATGCAATTATGAAGTATGAAACATGGGTCCATCAATGCACTGACCGTGGATAGAGACCAGAATTCTAAGCAATCACTTTCCCTCTCCAGGGATGCTTAAAATTTGTAAACTCATCATCTTCCGTATCAGGGATATCCAACAAGCTATTGCACTCCCATGTACATACACAACATACATCCATCACGGTGACATAGTCAACATCAACACTATCTCTCATCCATGTCACCATTAACATCATTTCATCTCAATGTTATGATCAACATTAATATCATCTCAATCTCAATGTCATCAACAACATCAACATTAGTTCATTTCAATATTATCAACTATATCAACATTATCTCATTTCAATACCATCAACCACATCAACATTATCTCATTTCAACATCATCAACCACATCAACATTATCTCATTTCGACATCATTAACAACAACATTATCTCATTTCAATATTATCATCCACATCACAAGCAATCTCATTTCACATCTATACACATAACATATGTCTAAGATTCACATTTCTCAGGTCTTCATACAACACAAACCTCATTCACAATCCATAATATCACGAGACTAGTATTTTTAGGAAAATTCTAAATTAAAGATGAGGACTATAATATTGAAAACAAACTCTTATGCCCATTTAAAATTTAATAAAGAATTAAATAGGAAAACGTATTATAAACTTTTTAGCAAAGTCTCCTCTATAATTAAGACTTTTTCAAAAATCCAATCATTACAACAACAACATCATTCACAATTTTATCCATTAATAACAAATTCATCGCATCTCATTAGTCAAAAACACATTTTTTCTTGAAAACAAGCACACAATAGAAACAAACATACATCAATAATAGATATATCGCATCTCATTAGTTTAAAACGTAGTTTTTCTTAAAAATCAGCACACAATAGGGACATGTATACATCTCCATAATTGGGTTCCCTGACCCCAACTATGGTATCAAAAGCTATAAACAAATAATAAACTCCCCTCGCCTATATATAAATTCTTCCGTTAGCTCCTCACGGCGTTGTTTTGAGATCTCTCAAGTTCACGTGCTTTGGCCTAAATGCAAAGCTCTATATACCAAATCAAAGATAATTTAGTATAGATTTCAAAGACAAGGTAAATATTAACATTCAGGGTCAAATACCCACTCAAATTTAAAAAGGGCTAAAATGGTGTTTTGGAAGTCCATATCAAAAAGACATCATTTTGAAATTTCGTTCACGCCAATGTGACCAGGGCTCAACGTAGGTCACAAAAATGACATCAATTTTATAAAAAAGAAAGTTTTACAACGTCTCATTTTCAAAGGGTTTTCAAAGGAAGTGTAAAAACACTCAATAATGGTACCTAAATACAAGAGACACTAAGAAAAGGCTTAAACTAACTAGGAGAAGACAAGGAAACCATGGTTACCTTGAAGAAACCAAGAAAAGAGGATTTGGGGCTTGATAACGACTGTCGAATCGCTACAAAACAAATAAAACTAAGATAATTCTGTAGCACAAGATTAACCTAGGTCGACTCAGAGACACGATCAATTTGGTTCCAACTTCAATTCACTAATAAATAATAGGGGATTTTAATCAAACTGTTTCTAGGCAATAAATAAAAATTGCAAAAACACAAACATGAATTGAAGAAAATGCAGAAACTAACAAAATTGATAAAATGTGTTGTAAAACAGATTCAAGAATATCAATCCAATTCACCAAACCAAGCAATACAAATTAACATAGTTATCATATAATGATCATATTATGAAGGTTCATTCAATATCATTAAAAGCAACTCAATCGAATTAACTCCTAAATCAATTGAAATCACAAATCGAATTGAAATATCATTCAAACAATTTATGATTAAAATTCAAAATTAGGAAATAAATCTATAACCTAATTCGTTTTCAATCCTAAACATATTCATAATCATGAAAATCGAAAAGAAGATTGAAGAAAAAGATGAACATTCATATAGAAATTAAAATACCAAACCATAACTCAAATTCTCCTTGCTTAGACTGGATCCTTGGATTGATTGATTGTTTAGCATTCCATGATCATCATCAATGTAAGAGCCACGAAATTTATATGAGAAAAATAAAAAACAAAGATGAAAGGAAGAAGAAAATAAAGAACAATGAAGAACAATTGAAAGAAAAAGAGTGAACAATTTTAATTCTGAAAACTTCTAAAAGAAACTACAAATTCTGTTTGTGCTCAAATGAAGTGTGTCTATCCACTAACTAATTGCACTAATTTATAGTGACTGAGTCAGTAGGAAAGGATGGGCCATGATTAGGCCCATCTAATCTAACTAATTACTAATTACACAAATTCGCAGCCCAAAACTCAAGTGCAGAGGTTCTGACTTCCAAGCCTAAAATGACCTCAAAATGACAAAATTGGCCTCGGCTTATCTCTGACAAAATTGGATTTTTGTAGACCTCTCTAGGTTTTGCACAAGGAACATAGGTCAAGTGAGCATAAAATCTGAAAATAAGCAACAATTAGCAATTAAGCTCACTTGTTTGCCTAAGACAAAAATTGAGTTAGAATGAGGAAATAAAAGTCCAAGAGAAGTCAAATAAGCTAAGAAGAATAGAAAAATATTAAAGTATTCCTCTCCGTGCCGAGATCCGACGGCAAGCAATGATAGCTTATGGCGGTCACTGGTTTCTGTGGGTGGTGGAAGAGGAGGTTCTAGGGTTTGGGTGAGAGTTTAGAGAGAGAGAGAGGTGAAAAACATGTTTTCTGTGCTGCTGGACGTATTTATAAGCTGCAGTTCTTGCTCAGGGAGTTCGTCTTGCTCAACGCAATTCCTCTTCTGCTTGGAATTGCACTTAGCATGACATCATAAGTTGTTATGTTGCAAATGCCAACAGTCAAAATATGAAGAGATAAGTTTTGTACCTACTGTCAAAATTTGAAGGCGATCCAATGGTTAAGAAATCTAAGATCATGGTTTTATCGAAATAGGTTTTGGGTCAAACTATAAATCACACATTTCAATATAGGTCCCACAAACTCCACATAACTTAACATTCACACCAAGCAGTTGTACAAGAATAATTTACACAAAAATTCAACTAATCTAAACTAATCAAATAACACAAGAAATACATCAAACATCTATTTTCAGTTATCGAAATTTCAGGGCGTTACATCGAGAGTTGCAGGTTTGTCAATCTTTGGAAGCTTGAACAAGTGTTGTCTGAGTTACTGTTATCAAGTTGTCTAGGGAGGACATACTTTTTACTGTACAATGAGGTCGGACATGTTAGATAAGTGAAGTACACATGTGGGACAACTTGACCGTAGGAGAATGCAATGAAGGCAAGTGTTCTACTTGTCCTTTGCCATAAGCGCGTGGAGTGCACACACAATTCTCTTCCATACGTGTCACTTGTGGAGTGGGCACGTACTAGAGACGTGGGTAGTGGGTGAATGGAGATGCATCATGGCACGGATTCCCAGGGAGTCATTTCAATTCTGCCAGTTACCGTAGGGCCTTGCCTCCATTTAATTAGAGTGGACGTTTGACGTTTTCATCACCGCCATTCTTGCATTTCTGACTTTCTTTCTTCTAGAATCCTCTTTGCTTCTTGCTCGCGATTAGTGATTGAGTGTTTTAGTTTAATATTTTTCTATTCTTCTTAGTTTATTTGACTTCTCTTGGACTTTTATTTTCTCACTCTAACTCCATTTTTGTCTTAAGCAAACAAGTGGGCTTAATTGATAAATTTTTCTTATTTTCAGATTTTTTACTTACTTGACCTATCTTCTTTGAGTAGTCCCTGGAAAGATAAGGAAAATATCTACAATTTTGTCAGAGATAAGCTAGGTTAATTTGAAAACACAATGAACACACTTCAAATAAACCAAGAGGGGGGGGTGAATTGGTTTAGAATAGTTATTTAAAATTTTCTCTAAAACAGTTTGTGGAATTAAAAACTTGGATCGTATCACTCAATCACATTTTGTAAAACCAGAAATTTTCTTTCAATCAAAATCCACCTTGTTATGCATGTATTGACATAAATACTTTCTTTGTTGATTATATTTTGATTACCCAAATACAAGCAATGGAAGATACACAAAATTAGAATAAAAGACACAACAATTTATACTGGTTTACCTTACTAACATGGAGGCTACATCCAGTGTCTTCCAACCAATACTAGGTTAGAGTTTTCACTAAATCAAAATATTCTTTACAAGCAATTTACAAGTGATTATCGTTATCAACCCTAGATAAAGAATCTAAATTCTAAAACACTATTAGAAAACAAATCACAAAGATCTTGAGAACCCTACTCAGATCTTTATCCCTAGAGAACACTACTCTAGAAAGCTTAAAAGAACCACTTTGATATATCACAGCAAAATTTTAATATTCAAAAAATTCTAAAATAAAGATTCAAGAGAGACACAACCTGTGATCCTTCATGAATGAATGAATGAAAATGAATGAAGTTACCAAACATTCCAGGTTGTATGAAAGCCAATGCTCAGAATCAAAACTCTTGAAAAAAATCTTTTTCTTTAACACATCACTTCTAAAAATCAAAAATCTTGAACTCACACAAGATGTGTTTCTCACTCAGTAAATCAGTATCTTGGACTCTTAGAAAGCTTTTGAAACCTTTGGGTAAGTCACATATTCTTTGAGTGATTTGTTCAATGTGTATTTTTAAAGAGCAGACCCATAAGGCTTTAAATATAAAACTGATTTAACATAATGTAATCGATTAAAACTATAGTGTAATAGATTATTTTACCATAAGTCGATTAAAGCACCATATAATCGATTAATATGATCTTGAGCTTTCTAGAAATCTTTCACGAACAAGATAATCGATTAATACGTGAAGTAATCGATTAAAGCAGTCATCATGTATGTGAAATAAGCTGTGGTAATCGATTAAAGTAGTAAAGCTCAAAATATGAAATAAGTCTGTGTAATTGATTACGAATTGTGGTAATCGATTAAACCAGTAATGCATATTGAATAATGAACTAAGATAATCAATTACATAACATGGTAATCGATTAAAGTAGTGATGCATGATTTTCATATTGTACCATGCAATCGATTACAAGAAGCCTGTAATCGATTAATATGTTCTTCATGGCTTTTCCAGATTTAAAACAAAGTCTTTAATCGATTAAAAACATTGTGTAATTGATTAAAGCAGTGAGTTTTCATTTTTCCAAAAACTTAATCATGAGAAATTAGTTTCTTGTAAAATCACTGAATAGCTTTAATACTTTAATGAAAAACATGTATGCATGTTAATGAGAATGCATATGAAATGCAAGGATCACAAGGCAATGTAGTTAAACCACTTAGACAAATTACAAATGCCTTCAAATTGATTGGGCATGTAAAAAGCTAAAACATCAAGCCAATTACTTCATCCTTGCTTTAATCTACTTGCAGCTCCCCCTATATCCAACACAATTCTGTCATTTTGAGGGTCATTTTAGGCTTAGGAAGTCAGAACCTCTACACTTGAGTTTTGGGCTGCAAATTGGTGTAATTAGTTATTAGTTAGATTAGATGAGCCTAATCATGACCTATTTTTTCCTACTGACTCAGTCACTATATATTAGTGCAATTAGTTAGTTAGAGAATACACTTCATTTTTAGCACAAACAAAATTTGTAATTTCTATTAGAAGTTTTCAGACTTAAAATCTTTTCTCTCTTTTTCTCTTAATTGATCTTCGTTGTTCTTCCATTTTCTTCATCATTTCATTTCATTTCTGTTCTTCCATTTTCTTGCACTAATTTTGTGGCTCTTCCACTGATGATGATCATGGAAGGCTAAACAATCAATCAATCCAAGGATCCAGTCCAACCAAGGAGAATTTGAGTTCTGGTTTGGTATTTCAATTTTTGTGTGAATGTTCATTTTGTTCTTCAATCATCTATTTAATTTTCATGATTATGAATGTGTTTAGGATTGAAAATGAATTAGGATATGGATTCATTTCCTAATTTTGAATTTTAATCACTGATTGTTTGGATGATATTTCAATTAGGTTTGTGATTTCAATTAATTTAGGAGTTAATTCAATTGAACTGCTTCTAATGAAATTGAATAAACTTTCATAACAAGATCATTATCTGAGAACTATGATAATTCACATTGCTTGGTTTGGTGAATTGGATTAATATTCTTTAATCTATTTTACAATACCTGTTATCAATTCTGTTAGTTTCTGCATTTTCTTCAATTCATGTTTGTGTTTCTGCAATTTTTATTCATTGTCTACAAACTGATCGATAAAAACCCCCTTCTGTTTATTAGTGAATTGAAGTTGGAACCAAATTGATCGTATCTCTGAGTCGACATAGGTTAATCTTGTTCTACAGAATTAGCGTAGTTTATTTGTTTTGAAGCGATGCGACAATCGGTTATCAATTTGCCGATCTTTCTTTCTCCTTCAACTTCCTTCTTCATTCAAGGTATTCTTCTTTTATCATGTCTTCTTCTTTTATTTAAATTCCACCATGGGTGTTGGCGATAGTGATTCTGGGGGTTCGATCTAGCAACCCCTAGTAGATCGAGAGGTCATCTCTATTGGCGCTCCTCAGAGGATGAGACTCGCTAGGGGACCTCTGACAGTGAGTCCTCTTCTTCAGGGAGGAGGATGAACTCATGCAATGTCAGCGGGGGTACTTCTCGCCCCTATAGGAGGGTGGTGCGGTCTTCTACCGCCTCTCTGGCCGAGGAACCTATATAGGTCACCACCATTCTTCCTTTTTCTGCTTCTAGAAGAGTGAGAAGAAGTGGTGGCAAGGATGTCAGGGTTGAAAAAAATATGAATACTCATAATAACCAAGAGGGGGTGAATTGGTTTAATTTTGGCCTTTTTAAAATCTTTTGAAAATCAAAGTTAAAGGATCTTTATCACAATTAAACCAAGAATGTTTCTATCAATCAAACCACTCAGTCGAAGAATACAAATACAAAAACTTAACTTGTTGGGTAATAAAGAATTCACCAAGAATCACTAATCAAGATAGCAAGAAGAGATTAAAAAATAGAGATCAACACAAGAACTTATACTGGTTCACCTCTCAACAAGAGAAGATACATCTAGTTCTTCTAATCAAAACTAGATTAGAGTTCCACTATTCACAAATTTTAGTTCTTATAAGCTTTACAACAATCACCCTTTATCAAACCTAGATAAAGAACAGAAATCTAAAACCCTATTAGACTCCTAGTGATCAAGATATAGAGAAGCCTTCTCTACTCTTTCCCTTTAGAGAAAACCACTTTAGAAAAAGGCTTTAAGAACCCTTTGTAATAGTTACAAACAACCAAAAATCCAAGAACGAATTTACAAGCAATGTTAATGGAGAGAAACAACCTGATGACCCAATGAATATGGTTTACCAATCAGAGTTGAAAATGAAAAACAAGTTTCAGAACTTCCCTTCCAAAAGCTTCTTTGAAATCTTGCCCAATAAATCTTTCAATACACCATGAATATTTGAATATGTGGGACAAGAACTTTAGAACTCAAAATATCCTTTCTCATTTTCAGAAGACTTATGAAAACTTTGAAAATTTTGTAGTGTAATGTGTTATGTCTTCTCTTAGTTTCAGAAAACCCATTAGCTATTTATAAAAAATAGTTGTAACTGAATGTAATCAATTAAATTGTCAAGGTAATCGATTAAAACATCCAATGTAATCAATTGAAAATAAATTTAATCGATTAAAATGTTCATTAGTTTTCTGGAAAGGATATATGAACAAAGTAATCGATTATTTCGACTTGTAATCGATTACTACAGGGATACTTCTTTTCATAAATGAACTAAGTAATCAATTACAGATAAGTGGTAATCGATTATCACAGTCATGTTCTTTTCTGAGTTTGAACTAAATAATCGATTACTTAATGCTGGTAATCGATTAAAGTGTTCTTCAAGGCTCAAGTAATAGATTACTAATATGTGGTAATCAATTAACACAATCCAAAATGGTTTTTCCAAAAACTTGAAACCATGAACACTTTTGCTTTGATGTAATCATGAAATCTTAAACCTTTTTCACAAATAATGTGCTTTTTTAAAAACATGAATGCAAGTCAATAAATGTTTATGCAATGCAAAGGATCATAGGATGATTCTCTCCTACATCAAATAATTACAAATGCCTTCAATTGAATGACATGTACAAAGCTAAAACACTCATCCATCTTTAGCATATATCTTGATCCATCTTCATGCTCCCCCTATATCTAACAAGGGTTTCCCATCGATCGCAGCGTGTTAACACTTTGGCAAGCTACCAATTTGTCCAAGTAGTAATAAAACAGTAAATCCGAGTGTTGAGTCCACATAGACTTTAAACAATTAATGAATTAACTGTAAAACAAAGGAACACTTCAAAACAACCAAGAGGGGGGGGTGAATTGGTTGAACCTTGGTCAATTAAAATTTAAATCAG